>WYDI02012700.1:66245-86403 GCA_009867235.2 Psittacus erithacus | reverse complement strand
TCAAGGCCAGGTTGGACAGAGCCTTGGGTGCCATGGTTTAGTGTGAGGTGTCCCTGCCCATGGCAGGGGGTTTGGAATTGGATGATCTTAAGGTCCTTTCCAACCCTAACTATTCTATGATTCCATGATTCTATATGCTATGTATGCTATACATACATGGCTACTTTCCATTGTTATTAGATTACATTATACTTGGCCAGATTTTTAATACACGGTGTCATTAATGTTTAATTAATTGCTGCTTTACTCTAAATCTCTGCTAGCTCATGTGTGTCTTTGTGTTGCTCAATTGCCATTCACCTGAACAGCGTATTAACCTGGACTGCTCACAGTGCTGCAACAAAGCTGTGATATAAACCCATGCAGTTCTAAACAAACACAAAGTTGGTCTATATTGTGTTTAAAGGGGGTAAATCAGCCTATGGCCCTTCCTAGACTCCATCTGTCTGAGTCTTCTAGTATGAGGTCATTATGTGTTTCCTTTCCTTCACAACTCTATTGAATGTGAAATAGAAGCAGAGTCTTCATTGGAATGGAGTCAATAGGCTCTGCGGGGGTTTTACATTTGAAAGTAAGATGGAAAAATAGCAGAAAACATCTATCAGTGCTTAAAACCCTCTATTTTGGTATTGAGTGACACAGAGAGAATAGAGCATCCTTTTTGGGTAAGGTGATAATGTGCAGGGAAAAAGTGCCCTCGGTAATTCTGCAGGAGAGACTGGTGGAAAAGTGGGAGAGTTACAGCTGAATTGGGAATAATTTCACAAGTTTATTTTGCATGTGGCTGGCACACTTGGTGCCTTATAGCAGGGCAAATCCATGTGCCTCTTTCAGAGCCATTAAACTCCGCAGCTAAAGTACAGCATTTTCTTCCCTCTCACCTTCCCAACTCCAAGTATCTTGCCCAGCAGGTGACAACTCTGTAATGACGGGAGATGGAAGTCACTGCTCCATCTTCTTCAGTAAGTTTCAAGACTTTCCATAGGGATCACAGTCAACAAGAAGCAGATTTTGGCACTCGCTTGGTGGGACTGTAGTGCTGTGTTAGCGTATGTGCTAAAGGAGGAGGTGGTACAGGGGCCATGCTGCATGCTACAGGACAAGGCTGCCACATCACCTGCCTCACACTTGTAGCATTCAAGCAAATGCTTAAAGAATCATGAAATCATGACACCTTTTATTACAGAAAAACTGCTACATCAGTACAATTCATATGACCCCATACTGGACAGAAGTGGTAAATGCTATTGACCCAGTGCTGTCAGTCAGAGCAGGCCCTCAAAAAGCCCCAAACCCAAACTGCAACAACATAAAAACAAAAAAACCTTTAAATGCACTTTTTACTTTAATACACCATAAAATTCTGGACTGACATCATGGATTTCACAAACGTGCCATTACCTGTGCTTAATAAAGCTTGAATCCAGTTGGCTGCACAGCTTACTAATGGATAGTATTTGTTGTTTAAACTGCACTAGGAGCAGACTACCAAACAATGATCTGGTCGTCGAGTATTTCTTCTCATCTCTGCAGCCCTTCCATTGCTGTCTTACTCCAGGATGAAGCAAGCTGATGCTGGAGGCACAAATGAAGATTCCTCTGTTTTTCTTCGCTACTGTTAGTTGAAGTATGGGTTCACGAAAGCAGGAAAACTGTTCCTGACTTTCCATGGCCGGAGGTTTCTGTTTATCCACAGGCCCATGAATGACCCTGCAGAGCTTAGGCTTTTCTGGTGCTGTTTGGTCTTTTGAAGCTGGCAAATTTGCCTGGTATTTAGGTCTCTAAATGATTACTCTGTAATTGCAGCCTGTTTGAACGTCAGTAATCCTATTTCAAGTAAAACTTGGCCTTAAAGCCGAAGACAAAGCCAAAAGGGAAAACCCTGCCAAATCCCACTCTTCAAAGACAACTGCTGGGCTCCAAGAACCTTGTACATCAAACTCTCATTTCATTTACAGAAACTCATATTCTTTTTTGAGTTATTGGGCTGACATCTTAAGCAAATAACATACATTTGGGCAGTCTATTTCTTTTTTATCCAGTTTTCCTATGGAAAGAGGGATTTTTTGGCCTGAAAGAAGGCAGATTCATTCCTCCAGTTAGTAATATGGAGTTCAGGCAGATATTTCATGAGCGTTAGAGTTGCTTTGAAGACATGGCAGCTTATTTTCTTTGTTGCTGAAGGCCATCACTTATGACAGGAAATCCATGGAGGTTTATCCAAAGGCACAGACAATTCCTGAGATTTTCACATTCTCCTTGGTTCAGACTTGAAAAATCAAGTATTAAGCTACATTTCTGGGTTTCTGAATAGCTCCATCGGAATGAGAGCTCTTGTGTCACAGATGGCTGCAGAGAAAGGGCAGGAAAATCACTGTTGTTACCCAGTGTTTGTCCTGGCATCTTTGCTGTTTTTTTATCAGCCATTACAATACAGTAATGCTTTTCATGAGTGTAAAGCTGTGGCAGCTTATTCAGAGTTATGGTTAAATTCCACTCTGGCTAAACATATAGAAAGGCTTCTGTTCTTCCTGTTATTTGTTTAACAGCTGTGGAGTCTCAGACTTATACAATATGATCTGCAAACCAACATGATATTGGGCTCCAGCTTCATAGATCTTTTAGCACAATGCAAGCACTAAGAGAAATAAGCGGTGGGGATAAGATGTTTAATGTTCATGAAAGCTTTAGATTTTACTCTCTTGCGTAAAAGGCGAAAGATTTGTAGAAAGGTCAGGGTGAGGGGTCTACAAGTGCATTTCAGTGCTAATCTGAATAGTAATTAATATTTAATAATTATAAATTATTTAATAATTACAAAGAATTACTGCTAATACTGCAGTAATGTGCTTGGATACAATTCACTGACTGTGTCATAGTGCAGCTAAATCCCTTTGTATTTGTTTATATTTAGAACCACCCGCCTGATGGTACATGGGGCCTAAGCTTACATCTCTGTTCCACAAACAGTTCTTGGTACTTCTCCCTCAGATATCTCCACACTTTTCTTTCCCTTCTTTGTTTTCACCCTCACTTGATAGCATCTCCTGATTTCCGTCCTCCTGCGTTCATTCTCCCAGATCCATCTGATTCACATCTGGGACAGAAACCTTTATTTTTCTGTCTCTGTGTTTGCAGAACACCTCGTACCCAACAGAGACAGGCAGAGAGCTGCCTCCTGCTGGCCGGTTGGGATGAAGAAGTTCTGGGCACTCTCCTACCTGAAGTTACTGTATTTTGCTCCTCTTGTACATTCTTGCCGATCACAGGCATTGTAAAATCACTGATGGCTGAGGACAGTCATCTCCACAGGCCAAGAAGTGGTTTCCTGCTGCTGTGCAGGAGTTGATGAACAGATGGCTGTGTCTGGCTCTGACAACCTGCAGAGTGAATTGCAGAGTTGGACAGGGAAAATTGCAGGCAGAGACCTTAGAGAAGAGCTGGAGACATCATTGGTAATTGCCTGATCTAGTGAGACGTTCTTGACATACAGCTTTGTGACAGGAGCTACAGTGTCTGATTACTGGCCAGAAATAGCTAAGCATCAAATCCACCTTGTGCAAGGTCATGGGAGAACGGTAGGCCCTCTGAGTGGGAAAAGGGACATACAAACTTAGTATGGACTCTCCAGGACCATTTACCTTTGGTTCTTTCAAAAGGAGACAATTCCTGGTCTTTGCATTGTCGCATCTGAGTAGAGAACATTCTGTAACCTATGTGTTTCTGCTTAGCGCCAGAGGAATTTTGAAAGGATTTTGTGTGTCCTTAGAAATCTGAAGCTCATGTCCTAGTAATGAAAATTTATATGGTTTCTGGTAGGAAGTGGTTGTCATATTCCACTTGACACACATCCCATTCCTTTGGACATGAAAATCTGCCGCTTCTGTCTTGCGCTACAGCAAGATCTTGCAGACATTTACCAACTCCCAGGGCTTACTTTCTTCTCTCTTTCCCAGATTGAGGAGAAGCAGAGGGCTGCAAAACCCATCTCTTTGATTAGGAAGATAAATGAACATTGTTTATGGTAAGACTCAAGAAAGGGGTGGACCAGGTTTAAAGGCATTCACCAGTCCTCAAAGAATGACCACTGCATCTAGCACAGTATGCAACTGGGTGACGTGTATTAGCTGTACATTACTTGGTACTCATCCCACTCCAAAGGTCCAGTCTGTGCCAGCACTATATCAATATCACCACAAGGAAAACCCTTGACATGAACACCATTTGTGTTTTCAGTCAGCTTTGTAGAGCTGCAGTCCCAAAGAAAACAGAAAGCAGAGAGAAAGGAAGCAGCAATGAACCTGACCTCAGCACACAGCTGAAAGCCAGACCTCTGATGGGCTGAGTACTTGACTTTTTGAACACATATGTTCAATTGTCTTTAATTTGAACAATTGCTGATAGATTGTCTTTGTTTCTGCCTCTAAGTGAAATAGGTCTTTGTGTGTAGCTTCTGTTCATGGAAAGGTTTCCAGACAAAAACCTTCAACTTGCATGGTATATTTGTCCTCAAACAGAGAAAAGCTAGAAAATCTACAGTCCTGGGCTAAGCATGTAGATCAGAATCTATGCAAGTGTAGTAGTAACTTGGTATGTATGTTCAGCCAATCCATCATATATGAATTGCCATTCTTCCTGAGGTGCATCAACATGTGAAATAATACCCACCTGAAAGACAGATGTACACTCCCAAAATGAGTCTGGTGGGTTCTCCAGACGTGTGCTGCCTCAGCCTCTAGCCCCATTTCTCCTTGTCTCACCCCTTCCCATCTTAACAACATCTACATCTAATAATAACGAGTAGCTGGCATTTCCGTGGTGTAGGGTAGATACTGTATTTGATGCTACAAGATGAATTTGAACAGTCTTTTTGTGGTCTTCACCTCCTCTTCCCACTGTTTGGTCCGCACAGGGAATGAAAGTAGCTGGGCTGATGAGCTTTGGATCATGTGCTCTGCCCTTTGTGATTACTGAATGCTATTTCATGGGGAACACCAGTATTTCCTATATCCCAAGAAAAGCATATGTTACTAGAGTCAGTGACTCAGAATTTCAGCAGTGATTCACCACTACTTTATTTTCATGACCACATCTCAGAAACTCTTCCCCTGTGCTGGGTTATGAATTCTGTGCTAATTCAGCAAAGTCTCAGCACCAAGATCCAGCAGCAGTTCTTCACAAAGGCAAGAAGAGGCAGGATTTCACTCGGTTGAAGGTTTGAAGATCTAAATATCAGGTCTGACTGGTACTTTAAGCCATTAGAGAAGAGAGAAACCCTTAGGTGCTCAGACTGATTGCACACTGTCCAGCTTTGCTCCTACAGCTTGCCTGTCAGGGTGATCACAGTCTCTTCTGCTTTGCAAAGAGCCAAGTGCTGAAGTGTTTCAGGTCATTCAAGAAACTTTGTCCTGGCGGAACAAGGTTAAGGTTAAGCGTTTGTCCTCCTTTTAAGAGGACAAGCACTTAACCTTAACCTGAGCTAGACTCCACTGCGCTCAGACTTAGAAATGATGCTTTGATCCCACTCATTGTACAGTGATCACAGAGACTTCTTATAAAAATGCCTTCAAATGCTGATCTCAACTTCTTTCCACATCACTCCACACACTCATGGGGAGGGTCAGGTCTGCACGAAAGAAAATAACTGCAAAAATCCCATAAGCAATTCTGCATATACATGTCTTTGTGTGACCAAAGGCTTCATCTATGCTTGGGTAACACATCAAATACATAAAGGCAGTTTTGTCTTGAAAGTTTTTATCGCAAGAGAAGGCAAACAGCATAATTTGAGTAGGTGACAATTAGACAGTCAAAGCGCACACAACTCATAAGAACAGCATGGCTTTTCAAAGGTGCAAGTGATGGTTGGTTTTATTCAGCTATAGGAAAAGATGGGTAAATCAGGACATTTGTGGAATCTTCAACTTTAAACTCTGTTAGCAAAACAGAGCTTCTTTCCACTCCATTCAGGATGTGCTGGCTGATTTCTTACAAAAGAGGGGAGAGTTTAGTCTTAAGGGATTTCAAAAAGAGAAAGATTGTAAGTTTAAGGCTGAGTGAGATGCAAACTATAAATAAGATCATGGTAAATGTATACAAATGCAGGCTAAAGGCGGTTTTATTGAGACAACTTGATGAGGACAAAAGCTGGCCAGACAGAGCAGAGCTATGATGGTCTTTGGATGTGAGGACACGTAGCTGGATATTGATGCAAAATGAAGCCTGAGGTGCAGAGATGTCAACCTCTTTCCCTCTCTTGCAGTCTTGCTCCTCATCCCTGACTGTGTGACTTGCCTTTTCCTTTCCTTGGTGGGTCAGTTTGCTGACAAAGAACAGCAGGGCCAGCTCTGTGGGTATCTGAGCCAGCAACCTCTCCGTCGTTACAATTGGAGGCAGTGCAACATAATGGGAAAAGTCAATACTGCAGAGAATGAACAAGCCTGAAGAGCCCTCTGTGTTCTCCCTTTGCAGAGGGACCCGGCTGCAGCTCACATCTGTGCAGGGAGAGTTAGCATGCTATTAGCATATCATTTATTCACTGAAAGGGAGGACTTGTGTGCCAGCAGCAGCTCCAAGGGACATGATCCCAGGGCAGCTGCATTCCCTCTTTCGGAGGCGTTGCCATGCATACGTTCCTACAGTCGCCGAGATGCAGTAGCAAAGAGATGGATTAGGTGAAAAATGAACTTGTGCTTGGAGCAGCTGAAAACAGAACAAAGGGAAACGAAGACCTCTTGGTGGCATTCATAGGTGCCACTGACCCTTGTGTCACCATCTGTATTTCTTGGCAGTGCTTCACCTTTTGCACCGACTTTGCTTTCTCAGTTGAATGTGAGGTGTTCATGCTCTTGTTTGTTTGTATTGCAGGAACAACAAGTAGTCCCATTCACAGACCCATCTTCCTCATCCTGAGGCACTGGGCAGCCGTTTAATGCATGCTTGTATCATAGAGCTTACAGCCCATATACAAGGCAAGATAAAAAGGCAAGGAAAACCAAAATAGGTGAAAAGGACAGAGTAACAGTGAAATGATCATAACTTCAGCTCGTTACAACCATATCAAATGCAGCAAGACTCAATATTGGCATTCTCACAGCCTGGCTCTGCTGCGGAGTGTTTTGTCTGGCATCATAACAGAGGTGAGCTTTTAATTAGTATGATCTTGAAATCAGTGGGATATCAGCACAGTAGGAGTAGTGGCTGCACTTCAAGACCTCCCATTTAAAGTAGCCTGAGCACAGGAGAAAGAAGTCTTAGATGGGAAACTCCAATAAGGCCACAGCATAGTTCGGACTTAGAAAATTTCCATCAGAATCACTGCTTTTCTCACTAGAGGAAGAATGGAAAAATCTGGTCCTTATTAAATGAAAGCCCTGATTAAAATAGTGATTTTAGTGCAGCTTTCAAAGGAAAATCCTATTTAAAGCTCCTGTTTCCTCACTTTGATTGATTCCCCTGGGAAATGTACATAAGGATAACTCCTTTAGAAAACACAGTGTGCTGTCCTTTGAACTTGGATGAAATTCCACATGGAAAATATAAAAGCTTAGCATTCTTTTTGCTAACATAGTCAGCAGAGATATAGATATGCAAAATGCAATATATGTGTGTGTGTGTATCTCTATCTATCTATCTACACATCTATAAATTCACGTGCGCCAAAGGAAAGGAAACAAGCTCAGGGTTAAAAATGACCAGGAAAAAGAGAGTTTATGTCTTCTTTCTGCTCTTTGAAAGCTGCATTCTGCACCGTCACGTCCTGCAAAATCATCCTACTTCTGCTGAGAGAATATGACTCTCTGTGTAAAAATGAGATGTATCACTGCATATGCAGAGAGGTAAACATGCTGCATTAGGCATGAGCTCTCTTTGCAGTATCATAGAATCAGCTAGGTAGGAAAAGACCTTTAGGATCATTGAGTGATTCATAATTTATAAAGCAATGCCAGCGTGAGATTTTGTCTATAAAGAAGGGGTGAATTGCACAGGAATGTCAATAAGCCAGGGAATGGGAAGGCTAACAGAAAGTAGGCTCAGACATCAATTTTAACGCAATCTGGTCATGTTCTTAAGCCAGGCACAGGATCTTATGGTAAGCACATATGTACTTAGCACACTCATCACACTCCTAGGAGGACCATAACAGGGGACAGTACTGTAAAGCTCTGAAGTAGGGGGTACCCAGCATTGATTTGGATATTGAATTCCGACTAAGTGGATAAGAATGACTTAGCCTGTGTTCCTGGCAAAGTGCATTGTTCTTGAGGAGTATTTCTGGGGAAAGATCCTGTATTGACCATGAAGAAGCAGCCAGCTGAATAATACCATGTGTCAGCAGTGCAATGCCAAGTGACAGATCTTGGCTGTCCATACTTCTAGTGGTTTTTGGTTGCATGTAGCAAGTATTTGGATAGCCCAAAGGAATTGAATAAACTAAATCAAGGTCAAAGTACATCAAAAATGCCTTACCTCTCAGGAACAGAACTACTCCAATACCATTTTCAGAGCCTTGTGTCTCAGGTATTGTAGCAGTCTATCCTCATATCACTGCATTGATTTTTTAATTCCTGTGACATCCATAAGGATATTTCCACAGAACCAGGTTCAATAGCTGTTCTATATGTTCTTTTTCCAAGAATGAAAACCATCATGTGTGGGATTAATTTGATAATAAATAAAACCCATGAAATAAAGCCTTTCTTTCCAAGCTCGTCGCCCTCTGATTTCCTTTAGACTTCCTGCAGAAAAAAAGCACTGTGAGGGAGAGATTTGTCTCATTGGCATTGGAATAATCTCCCAGGGAAGTGATGGATTCCCCAGTGTCGGACACTTTAAAGATTTGGCTGGACAGGGTGCTGGGACATCCAGTCTGTGTCATGCTTTGCCTAAAGAGATTGGAGCAGATGATCCTTAAGGTCCCTTCCAGCCCTGTATCCTGTGATTCTGTGATTCATGTTAAAGATAGACAAATTTAGTGTCCCGGGTTCAGCAGCAGCAGTCATTTTTCTCCTTCTCAGTAGCTGGTGCAGTGCTGTGTTTTTGACTTTCAGCCTGGGACCAGTGCTGATAACACCGATGTTTTTAGCTACTGCTTACAATGTTTAGTCTGACCAAGGACTTTCTGAGCCTCATCCTCTGCCAGGAAGGAGAGGAAGTTGGGAGGAAGCAGAGGCAGGACACCTGACCCGAACTGACCAAAGAGGTATTCCATACCACAGCACGTCATGCCCAGGGTGTAACTGGGGGCATTACCTGGAAGGGCTAGATTCTGCTGGGGTGGGGCTGGGTATCAGTCGGTGGTGAGCTGCTGTATTCTCTTCCCTTGTTATTTCCTTTATAATTATTATTATTGGTGGTAGCAGTAGTGATTTGTGTTATACCTTAGTTAATAGACTGTTCTTATCTCAACCTGTGGGAGTTGTACTCTTTCGATTCTCTTCCCCATCCCTCCGGGAGCCAAGGGAGGAAGGGAGGGGCAGTGAGTGGGCTGCGTGGCAGGGCTTAAACCACGACATTTAGGCAAATTAACTGTGCCCTCAAAGAGCACATTTCTTGCTTTTCCTTAGAAGTAAGCTGAGAGACACTCAGATGTTTACATGTGCACTGAAACCATCTGAACTTAACTGAGATAAATGCCGGTGTGCTCTATTTTGTGGGGTTTTTTTATTCTTTTTCCATACCATCTACATTGTGCTTTTTTCCTCAGTTCCGGATATAATTTCCAATCTGTGACTCCTCTGTCATTACTAGGTGTGAACACAGAGCTGCTTTCCTTCTCCACAACAGGACACAGGTCCATCTTGGAGGATATGGTGTCACGAGCTCTTAGTGCTACAGTTGTTATCATCATCACCATCATCATATCAGGGAGTGCTTACTTGTGTTTCCTGAAATACATCTGCTCCAGATGCTGCAAAGCTACCCAAGTAGTACCAGCCAGAAGAAATGATCCTAGCAGGTCTGAAGAGCAAGTCTAAACTTATCTCATCTGGTATTTACTGAGCTGTGATAAAAAATACCTGTAACTAAGAAGCAATACCATGAAATAGAGGAGACATGGTACTCAGTGTGCAATTACAACCAACAGACCCCTACGTAACACCAGGGATTTGCCATATTGTACTCTTTGTATCTGTAATAGATTTTTCCGAGGACAAATGAATCTTCCGATGTTTTCTGATGAAATGCTACTGCTGATCACACTTCCTGGTGCTGTTAGGCTCCCCCTGACAATACCTTTCATCCTGGCTGATAACATCTGGGTCTACTGCATTTTTCTTGGCGCTTTTTTGCTTCCACATTTGAAATGGATTTTGGGTTCCAGACTTCTGCCTTTGCTACCAAGTGTTCCCTCTTGGAAAGAGAGAAAAAGAGCCCAGGATTGGATACCTTGGGAACTGTCTGAATTTGTCATCTTTTGAAACAGTAAAAACAAGCTGGACACACTTTTGGAGCTCCAAAGACAAGCCATTGCTCACCATATACCGAAATCTGAGCAACACACTGCAGATTGCACTATATCAGAGGTCAAAATATGTGATCTAGTTGGTGATCATCTGTAATTCTGATCTTAAACTGATCTTCAACTCTATCACAACAGGTACATTTCTGTTAAGGTCCATGTGTTGCTTTTTCTTTTGCTGTTGAAACTTTTCATTTTAGCCATGAAACCAAGCTGCTATACTTGGTTACATGGCTATACCACAACTATACTGACTGTTCAATAAAACTCTCAGCTAGTATGGTCATGCAAGTGAAAAGGCTCCTCTTGGATCATTTTGGATTAAGCTGGACAAGGAAGAATTGAAAAGCTTTTTGGAAGAACTGGTTGCAGGGTTTACTGTGCAGCTCCCAAAACACAGGAGGTACAGATAAATACAGGCAAACATCCAGACATGGCCTGTTTGAGACCTACCTGCATCAAGTCTTTGAAATGCATGTTTTTTATCACCAACACATTCACCGAGGCTAACCACAGCCCTCTTTCAAATGTATCTCTCCGGGAGACATTGCTTCTATGTCAGCCTCTCCTCTTCCCCTTGAAAACCTAAACAGTTCTGGCCTTTGTTTTCACAGTAAATAGATGGAAAGTGGGATATTTGAAATGCCCATGAGGAAAAATTGGAAGAGAAATTCTAATGTTTACAAATCTGCCTGTGTGGGTTGAGCCATTTCATGTTTTCTTGAAGAGCTGGGCTGCCAGCAGTGTATGCCAGGTAGGTTTTGGATCTCATCTGTATCCCTTGGGCTCCTAATCCAACAGCAAAGATGAAATACAAGATCCAGGACCACAGTTACTCTGGGAAAAGGCCAACAAAAGCAGTGATGCTCTGCATTCAGACCTGGCTGTCACTGTGCGTGTAAAATCCATTATTCTTATTCAGATTTTACCTGCAATTGATCAGCAGTATTTATGCATAAAACTGGTGTTTGTCTTGCCGAATCATATTGTGTTTTGCCTCTTAAATCTCATGTATTCCAGTAGCTCTGTGTACCTGTGTCACTTGTAAGCGAACTGGAGGGCTGATTTCCATCAGATGGAGGACTGACCTTGACAAATCTACTTTACAGCTGTGCATATTGGTGAAGAAAACAAATCACAATCATTCTCTCTTTGTGCAAAATGACCTCTGTGCAAGTTTCCATGGCTTTCATTTCATATGGGATAGCAATTTGTGAAAACCATCTAGCAAGCCCCAACACTCCAAAGAAAACCCATGAGTACTGCTGGTAGCGTTAACGTATGCTGGTAATTGTTGATATTTTGGCAGTTGTATTGATAACACAATATTTTGTATGTTGTATATTGTATTTTGTATTTGTATTTTGTTTTCATTAAAACCTTTCCTCATATCTTAACCATATCTGACTGATAGCCTTAAATAAAGTCATCAAATGCATAACTGGTTCTTCTGGACTTGTTTGGGTTGTTTGCTTCCATTCTAGGTACCTGATTCTGGAGAAAGGGATTGCTCTGCTCAGGTTTGCTTTGACACTCAGTCAGCCTTCTGACAGAGATCTGGCTTAGAACAAGGACATCCCTCTGCATAGATGGCACTTGAGAGACCTGGATTTCTTGCTCTCCCAAAGCTCTTCTGTATGAGCACCTCAGAGCAGGTCTAACACCTGCAAGGACCTCTGCTTTCCTGCCCAGCATCAATGCAGCTTGGGGGAAGATACTGCAGCAATTCCCCCTGTACCCACAGCTGCCAGGATACAGCTCTGGCTGCCGACCCCATCTTTTCCTCCACTGGGAACAAGTAATTCAATACTTGTTAACCAAAGAAGTAACAAAAATAGATTGATGGTGAGGGTACTGCCCCGGGTAACAAGAGTCATGAGCACGGCTCCCTTTCTCTGGGATTTGCTTCTGTATTTGCTATTAACCTTCAGAAAGCATAAACAGGAGCAGACCAGGAGCCACTATTCTTCCAGGTCAGATGCTCATTCCCAGGAAAACATGGGCCTGATTAACTTCTAATGTTTTTATACAGCATGTGATGGCAGTGCTGAGCATCCGAAAGGTCAGGAGAAGACTTGGGGAAGTTAGCAAAAAGGACACGGGGATCAGATCTGAAAAGACTCAGTGCTTTTTGGGGAAACCAAACTCCTTAACCCTTGTTTTTCAAACCCATTTTGCAACGCGTGACTCTTCCTCTGCAGCAAACAAGTCAAGGTATCCACCAGAGGGAGTTCCGCGAATGCTGATGCAGAAATGGTGATAAAGAGGCTGCGAAGAGCTGGCTGTGTGCTCCCCAGGCCGGGCAAGCCGCTCCCTGCAGCCGCTGGGCTGAATTCAGCAAAGTCCTGACCCAAATCTGCATAATCTTAAGTGAATACCCAGTGAGCTCTAAGGAATTCCTCTGCGCATTGCATTAAGCGAGTGTTTTACCAGATTGGGGTCAAAATACTCAGCCCTTCGCAGGATCATGAGAGTGGAAGAAAAGGCTCTGCTTACACCTCGGCTTTTATTTTTCCCTCACTGCTTCACTTGTTATAAAGAAAGCTAAGCCAGGGGCAGCCCCGTTTCTGGGAGGCCCAGGAAGGAAGCCTTGGAAGCAAACCCAATTGCTTCCACTCAGGAAGAGGCTTTGATGAGGCTGCCTCTGACACACTGCAAGCGGCTGCAGAAACCGCTGCTCCTGCTGCATCCCAGAGAGAAAAACAGTGACATGATGACACCCCTCCATCCAAAATACAGGATAAATCTCTGCTTCAACATGAAGTCTACCTCTGAGATCTCTTTGATTCACAATAATACTATTTATAGCAGAGGGGAGCAGGGTGTGCTATCCCTTTAGCAAAAACACCAGTGAAATCCCTATTTCACTCTGCTCCAGAAAGCAGGAAAAGGATCACAGCACCAGGAAGCCACTGTGGAAATATCCCAGATTAAAAATACCATTTTAGAGCTTTTTAATCTTATTTTTTAATGCATCTTCTGAATGTCTTTAAGTCTTGAACAATTCCTACAAGAAACTGAAGCAAAAGCACTCCACCCTGCTGCAGAGCTCCATCCAAATTCTGCTTTATATTAGAATAAGGGAGCACAAGGAGTTAATCCCAGCTACGTGCTTTGACATAACTCCTGGCTTAAGGCTAACAGAGGCTGTGAGAAGACATTAAATGAAGGTGATTCCTTCCTTGATGAGATTATTTGCTAATAAGAAAGAAAGAAAAGGTACTGCAGCATTAGGAAAGGAGCAGGCTGTTGTTTCTGTGACCGCAAGAACTGTCGGGGGAACAGAAAGATGCGGCGAGGGTTTCGCTTTAGGACATTCCTAAGCCTGAATTCCAGCCACGAAAGCAGTCGGCCCCCATCGCAGGGCACAGCCCTTTGTCACCTCTCCTCCCTCTGCAAACCAGGCATCTTAATACCCTCACTTTTCACAGGAATGCTAAATAAAATGCCTTGAAGATGAAGTGCCTGCGCTGCTGTCACGCTGCCAAGTCTCCTGTGCGGCGCAGATCTGTACGGGAGCAGAAGCCAAGGTCAGGGAAGCATTAGTCAGCCTGAATTTGGCAAACAGGGGTGTCAGTGTCTGATAGCCCTTGCTTGCAGATTAGATTAGTGTGAAATGCCCTACCTAGGTTATCCTGGAAGATCACTTCAGCTACTGCAGGAGATGGCTGTTCACTGCATCGGACTGTTGCTTTCAACATGCATTTGCTTTGTCAGACCTGATTTTCTGGGCAGTTTGTGTTGGTTGAAGCCTGTATGATGTGAATGTAAATATGTTCAGCCTTTTTAAATGAGGTGCTACCAATCTGTTCATATTAAAGCTAATGTTCTTTTATCCCTTTCCTTTTCTCGTTTCTGTCAAGCATAGCTGAGGGGTGTCTACTGACAGGCCATTTTCAATGGTGATTCCCTCACTGTGGAGCTTGTCTTAGTCCTAGCTAAGGCTGTAGGTTTCTGTAGAATGAATTACAGCAGAATGACTGTGATTTAACATCCACAGGGTGCAGAGCAGCACAGAACACTACTTTGGCAAAGCATGGCATCCACATCAGGGTAATTTCTGAACTGATAAGGCATAAGCAAGGCTGATGAGTTTGTGTGCAATGTCCTCTGCCCTCCGAGCTCCCAGTTCTGGAGCCAGCTTAGCTGGGGTCCAGCCATCCAGTGCCACACATCACTGCTCCATGCAATGAGGAGCTGCTGGTGGGTTCATCCTTTGCTTCTGGGTTGGAGAAAACATCTGGGATGACAGCAGGTAACCTTGGTCCTGTGACAGGAGATGAGCAGGACAGGCTTACAAGGCTTGTCTTGACCATATCAAGAATGTCCTCTGTAAATCTGTACTCACTTTCAAAGTATTTTCTTGATAGAAGTCAACCATTAAGAATGAAGAATAAAATACCAAATGAGCTCTCAATGCTGCTTGTCAGTCACCTTTAGTCTTCTGTCACTTGTAGTCCAGGCAACAGGCGAGTCTTTTAAAGCACTACTGGTATTATTAGAAATCTAAATATTTGCACTGCCTCTCCATCCACCCAGCATAAGACAGCAGCTTTCCTGTTAGCAGTCATGAAGGTTGATTGAAGTCCTTGATGCTGGCCATGCTGTGCACACCAGTAGGCTGGGACACAAACAGACAACAGGGATCCAAGTCACCTCTCTACTTTCCTGCTCCTTTGCAGACAATATTGAAGTTAAAGGGATGCTCAAGTTAGGGTGGTGAAAGCAGAGACTGTGCTGCATCTCAGTGACCATTGCTTCAGCCCTGCTGCCTTTATAGCCCTTCCCTCCTCTTCCCAGTGTGTGCACTCACTCACGTGGCAAGTTTTCATCCCCTCTGCAACACAGGAAAAGCACGAAGTGAAATACCAAGATAGGGCCAATGTCATTATTAACAGGACTTGGGAAAAATGCCATTAAACCCAGCCTAGAGCATTCTTCATTTAACTCTGTGGGGCTCTGACAATAAATACATGTTTTTATGGGAGTTCCTTTTACTCTACATACTCTGACCCTCATTCATTAAATTACATGTGGTGCAAGAATGTGAAACATCCCCAAAAGGAGATATCTCCCAGCTCCACAGTGCTTCTGCCAGTCTGTTTTGCTCTATACAGGCAAATCAGCTTCCAAAAAGCAATATGCTTCTGGAGGATCAATATTAACAGAAGCAAAGTGTGTGAGGAAAAGCCAAGATGAGGCCAGGAAGGCATTCAGCTGTCTGTAAACACTCCTTTATTCCTTACCACTCCCTTGTCGCCTTTTTTGTTGGCACAAGGGAAAAATTCCTGATGAAGCCACACATGACACAAGGCACATTGAATGTTTGCAGTGAAACAGCGTGGAACGGGGCTGAATTAAAGCCATACAGACTGGGGATAAGTCAAAGCAGCTTGTGTAGAAGCATCCCAGGACAGCCATGACGTTGCGATGGAAGCAGGGCCAGGAGTCACATGGAGATGAGTCCTTGCAAAGAGTCATTTCCAATACAATCAAAGTCACAATGCAGCCCAAAAACGCTGTAAAAAAAAGGGGAAATTTTATTAGTTCCAGATGGAATCATAACACCAAGTTTCAGAAAAAATAATCAGTGCCAACACGCTGAAGAATATAACCACCCCTTTTGGGCCATTTTATAGAAGGAGCTATTGGCCCCTCTGGATATGGAGATGGTTATTCACATACATGCTGCTTATAAAATAAGGAAAGAAAAAAGCAAACAAACAAACAAACCCAAGAGAAGGGGTTTCCTGCCTGTCCTCTCCCCATTTCTGTTGTAATCTGGTCCTTGTACATTTCATCAGTTGAGATCATGGGAATCTTGGTTTTATTCCTGATGAATTTTAACTGTTTCAAATATGAATAGGTCACAGATTTCCATCTGAACAGTCAGCTGCACTGTGCACAGCTATTGGGAGGAAAAGAAGTCAGGACTATCTGTGCCTTGGTTATCTTTGAAGCAAGAGAGAAAATCAAGGGTGGCTCCACTGAGCCCAATAGCATAACTTAGCAGGTTTGGGATTTCACCCCGAACATTCCTTCTGCAGTCTATAAACTGAACCTGAATCTGAAGGTCAGGCTTTTCTTTCTCTCACTTTCCATCACCAATAATCTGTGTTTGAATGTTCATAAACAACTGTGTTTATAATCCGTACACCAGAAACCCACTTTCACGCAGTGAACGTGCTGGCCCTGCAGAGCTCGCAGGGAGAAGCAGCAGTGCAAATTTATTTTAGTCAATCAAGTCAGTTGGTAAGGTCCTGTGTATACACAGGAACGAACTCTGCTGCATAAGCAGCGCCAGACATGTTTACGTGTTTCCATAGGCAATTAATAGCCACCACACACAGAATGCCCCAAGTACACATGCTTTCAGACAAACAAAATCCAGCCTGGATCCTAGCCTTCATTCTGCTCCCATTAAGACTTCCCCAGCTTTGGCTAACGCCTTGGGTTCAACAGCTCCACATAATTTCCCCAGATATGCAGCATTAACTTTTTGCTCAGCCCTGGCTCTGTGGTTGGCTCAGGTTCTATTAGCATCTGTGCAACCTGGCCTTGAACACCGCCAGGGATGGAGCATTCACCACTTCTTTGGTCAACCCATTCCAGTGCCTCATCACCCTCACAGTAAAGAACTTCTTCCTTGTATCTAACCCGAACCTCCCCTGTTTAAGTTTGAACCCATTACCCCCTGTCCTATCACTACAGCCCCTGATGAACAGTCCCTCCCCAGCATCTTTGTATCTCCCTTCAGATACTAGAAGCTGCTCTGAGGTCTGAACTGGTCTAAATTCACACTGATTGTACCTCTCCTTCCTATCAGTGTGACACCGGCATCTGAGACTTAAATCCAGAGCCTTAGCCAATAAGTGATGACTCTTAACTGCACCTCTCAGCATCATTGCACATTACCTTGCAGAGAGCAGATGAACCCAAGCAAGACTAAAGCAATGCTGGTCAGAAAGATGAAATGCTTTAAAGAGCTCACTTTGACGCTGACCTCATATCACCCCACAGCACACACTTCCTTGCTATCCCTATGCTGAAGAAACTTGGAGTCCTTCTCAGCACTCAGTACTCACAGGACAACACTCTCTAAAAGCACTTTATTTCACCTCCGGCAAGCTAAGAAATTCCCTTATTTCCTCTTGGATGAGGCCCCACCAACCCAGGCCTTCACAACATCCTGTTTGACTTGCTGTGATTCCTTGTTTGAATCTGAACATGAATACCAGCCCAACTCAGCTTGCTTTGGGTTTCCATGCACACAGATGTCTCCACTGGCTCCCAGGCATCTTCTGGTACCGGTGATGAAGCCCATTTTGGTTTCTTGACATAGTGGTGGTATCTCAGGAATAACAAACAGCTAAGATAAAGCGCAAGAAGAAACAAAGAAGCATTTTTTTTCCTCCTCACCGGGCTCTGGCTATTAAAGATCAGACAAATTCAGCCCCTGAGCACCTTTAGGAAATTAGGTAAACCCTTCCTGCCCTGATCTCTGTCAAATGTGACAATCACTGGGACCAGTTGTTTCTGTCCCAGCTGCAAGGTCACCTCTGACTTAAAGTGTTTGCTGTCTACTTTTGATGAATGTTCACCATCTGAAGGCAACTGAGGAAGGCATTTCATTTTCCTTCAAAACACTCATTTACGCAGATCTAACTACTCCTTCCTGTGGGACAATGTCACTTATAGAAAGGTGAACTTCCTAAATACAAGCTAAAACCAGCTACTAGGAAAAAACCTGAATTTCTCTAAACACTAGGAAATGAGGGAAATGCCATTAAACATGGAAAAGAAGGGTATTGAAGTTATTATTCTTTCCAATTGTCGCTCTTACAATAGCACCTATACAGAGCAATTCAGATAAGAATCCCCCTCAGATAAGCATTGTGCGAAGTCCTTGTAGTACCAAGCAATCCTGATAATAGCAAGGAGATTAATGTTGAAGGGATTGAAGTATTTCATAGCTGAATGTCCCATCAGTGCAGCTGGATAATAAGCCCTCTTTTCACACCCCATTTGCCTTCAGCAAAGGGGAATAAATGAACCTGCACAGTGCACCTCACTAATGACTTCCAGTGCTCAGACTGAGTCGTGCTGAATAAATCTGCCTGGGAGATCCTGGGCAGATGGGAACTCACTTGCCAGGGCTGAAAGCAGGTGAGACATAAGCCAGCTTTGACCCAAAGGGTGCATGACCACGTTGGCAGGGTGCTGAGGTTGCGTTCTTCTGCCTGGCTCCTGGAACCAAGGGGAGAGAGCAGAGAGCAAGGGGAAGGATTATCCTGCTGACAGGAAGAATGTGTTTAGGTGACTTTCCTAAGGTCACTCAGAGGCACTGGCTGGGGTAACAGCAGGGCACAGTAGTGAAGAGCAACAAGAAAACATCCTTGTCAGGAGGGTGAGCAACCCAGCATTGCCTCACCTGGGTTTGTAAAACGTATTGTGCAGACAAAGCATTCATCACCTTCTCTTTCTGAATGTGCCAGCTGCAACTTCACCGAGTTTGTGTTTTTCTCCATCAATTTCTTTATAATTTTCCTTTCTCCACCGCTGGAGCCTGGGGTAAAGTTTGGGATATCAGTGGGGAAGGTGAGTGCACGCAAAAGGAATGCAAGCGCTAGAGGAAGCCAGGCTGCCAAATAGCATCTGCGTCTCCTGCTGAAGCCTACGTTGGTGCTGACACACTGGGTTATTTCTGCTGTGATATTACCGGGGTGTCTAATTAAAGACAAGGTTAAAGACACTGCCTGAGATTTAAAGTTGTGAATACTTGCAGGCACAGATTTCAGATCTTGCTTTAGTGTTTGAAAGGTCAGAAGTTTCATAGCTCCTGCTAATCTCCACTGAGATGCATCCCAAACACTGTCTCAGGTAGCACAAGCATAGCTTTAGGACACCAGGGCAACAGAGAAGTATTCCCCTGCCAGGGCTAATCAGAAAAGGTTGTACTAATGACAATATTGCTCAGATTTCTCAGTTCTAATGTTTGGTAAAAACATTGTGATTTGGTTTTGGTTTTTTAATATAGGGAATTAAACAGCCTTTTATTGCAATCAAGTCAGTTTAATGCATCAAGTGCAGGGATAAATAATATTTTTCCATTAGGCTTTGTTTGGAAATCAAAAGCACAAACCCATATTTTGAATCTAGCTACTTATCCATGCCAACGAGCATGAGTCACACATGATGGTATTCATGAACAAGCCAGCAAAGCTTGGAGAAATATTTTGGTGTTAGGTTTCTGTTCCATATCCAGAACCAGACAAACTGAACTGTTTAGAGGGTGAAATCCGAGAATCACAACAGTGGTCAAGATTTGCAAACTCAGGTGCCCAAGAGATAACACTGCTCTGGAGGGCTTTGATGAAAGATCATGGCATTGCTTGAAAAGTTGATTCCTACATTTCCGAAGTTAATAGGCACCAGAGGTGGGCACTGCAAAGGAAACTGGGGTGGCATTCAAGGAACTACTTGTAGGTGTCTGCCATGCTCTCATTATAGTAAATATGGATGGTGCCTCCAATAAAGTTACTGGGGGAACTGGATGATCTTAAGGTCCTTTCCAACCCTAAATATTCTATGATTCAATGATTCGATGAGTTTATGATTCAATGATTCTATGATTTGATGATTTGATGATTCAATGATTCTATGACTCTATGATTTGATGATTCAATGATTCTATGA
>WYDI02012700.1:0-66145 GCA_009867235.2 Psittacus erithacus | reverse complement strand
TTGATCATCAAGTGACTCCTTCAGGTACAGCAATAATGCTGAAGGCTCCATGGCCAGTATTAGCTGAATCTCTACTGAGTATAGAGGGAACATAAACAGACCTCACATACACACTGATGAGGTTTATTGTGTAACCGAATCCCAAATCAGATATTAAAGTGTGTGCCATCTGTTTAACTGTAGTCAAGTTGTCTCAAGCTATGAACCAGTTGTGTCTCAGGTGCACCCACTCCACACTGAGGTTACTCCTTTATGCACTCCACACTCTTCCCTAGGAAAGAGGAGTGAACACCTCAGCTCAAAGCAAAATACCAGGACAGTTTCTAGCTCTGTCCACACAACACAACCCACTCTCAAGCTGCAAGAATTACTTTACCGTGCCTTGTGTCTACAGGTAACAGGCTTGAAACCTGAGTGTGAAGTTTGAACTCCAACCATGGCAGATTAGAGTCAACACTGACACCCTGGGCTATCTACTTTGCACTATGCTGGTGTGAAAGGTATTGAGATTCCTGACCAAAATCTCTTTCTATCATGCTGTTTCCATGAAAGTCAGTCTTAGAAACCAAACACAATCATTGTCCTACCAGTCCTTGCAGTCTCCCCTGGCACATCTTAGAAACAGCCAAAGCATCCAAATATTTTAAAGAACTCTTCAGGTTTTGTTTCTTTTTCTTTATTTCCTTTTATATATATATATTATTTATCCATTTTCACCACCTTTTTTCCATAGGAAATTGCAACACGAGCCTGATCACTGGCTCTTGTTACATGAACCATTAAATCTGTGCAGGGTGACACTGGAAATCAAGGGCTTCTTAAAGCTCCCTGCAATATCTAATCTATACAACAAAAGACAGGAAGAGAGGAAAAATCAGCCCCAAATCCTCAGAGTTATATATCCAAAAGGGCAAGGAATGCTGATGAGGGCGAAGTGCGTGCCTGCAGCCCAGAGAGAGGGCTGGGGTGATGCTGCAACTGTGCTTAAGCAATGATGTCCTGACCATCAGCAGCAACCAGAACACTAGGTTTCACTGTCACTGTAAGGACATCAGAGGGTATATAAAGTGACCATTCAACAAAGCATGGCCACATCACTGTTGAACGGTGAAAGAAAATGAAGGGATTGGGGGGGAACTGTCAGTCAGGGCTCTGTGTTTTGCTCTGCCACTCCTGAGATCCAGCTTCCTTAAGAACCAGGGCTTATCAGTAGAACACTAAGTGATATAGAATCACAGAATGGTTTGGATTGGAAAGGACTTTAAAGCTCATCGAATTCCAACCCCCTGCCATGGCAAGGGACCCCCTTGCTTAGTACAGCCACACTGCGTGATCCTATAGGGATGATCTGCAAAGGTACAAAGCCAGGAAATGATTCCTGGGAAGGGGTGGCCTCACCGAGTGTATGGGACGTTTATAACCCTGCCCCTTGGACTAAGAATGAGAAAACAGCCACCACACCAATCACAAAGGGTCGCATTGCCGAGTAAGGCAGTTGAAACTAATGATATAAATACACTTTGAACAAGACATCTTTATCAAGAGAGGAAGTATTAAGAGCTACAGTGACCAGGCAACACAGGAAAAAGGAGGATAAAGGGGGACTGAGATAAGGGTAATGAAGAATGACAAATAGAGCCAAGTGGTTTTTTCCTGTTAAAGAAAAAGGAGTCCCTTCTACTTATGGAGCTCAAGGACAGAGAGAGGACTTTCCTCAGCCAAGGAGCTGTGCAAAGTGAGCCCCAGCAGCAAAAAAGGAATTGCTGCTGCAGAAACCCAAGCCCTCTCCTTCACAAACACAGGGTGAAGCTCCAGTCCAGCCTCAGGTCAGCCTGCTTCCCTTGGGAAGCCTGTAGAGGATAACATGGGTTATTCCCATGGGCATGATGTTTCCCTTGGGGCACAAAGCCCAGGGTATGACGGCTCAGGGCATGGCTGCTATAGCTTTCCCTTAAGCCAGGGAAAACAAAACACAATCAGATACAGTTTTGGCCCTGTAGAAACATATTTGATTGTTTAGATTTGTCCTTTTGTTATCCCAGAAAAGCTCCAAGGAAAGGAGCTTGAAAGGATTAATTAAAGAGCAAGAATTAATCGAAAGCAGAGCAGTCTCTTCTGGCTAACACACCCTATTGTACTTGCAGTAAGAATTGTTTTCTTCTCTCTATGGTGTGGTTTTAATTTCTAATGATTGAGCTCCCTAGAGCCATTTGTAAGCAAACTGCCCTGGCTGTCACCCGACCTGAACCTCTCTGCTGATGTCTGCCTTTCTCATGGGTGGAAAATGCAGCAGTGCTGGGGCACCAGGAAGAGCCTGTCCCAGTAACTGGCTGGCTCAATCAAAACTGGAGCCAGTGGAAAGTATCCAAATTACTTTCGAGGATGCTGGCTCAGGGCTTTTGAGATTTCTTTTCCAAGATGACAGGGCTGGAAGTCATAGAAGGGGAGGTATGAAGGACAGGGGGAGATTTACATGATAGCCCCTGCTGCCTGCTGCACAGTTGTCTGGAGGATCAGGGTCTGCCTACTGTGATAGTGCCTTGTTAATGAGTGAGCTTCTGCTAAGCAGTGTCAGGACCCAATTATAGGCCTTAATTAATGGACCTGACAAACACCCATACTGTAAGTAGCCTTGTCTCCAGTTCTGCCTCTGGCCCATCTCCTCCTGCTCATGACAAGGCTGCCTGGATGGGCCCCATCCAGGGACTTGCCTTGTCCGATGGACGCTGGATGATCACTGCTCTTGGCCCACCTGTGACTGCACAGCCCATGCTGGGATCACCCTCAGATTCCAGCTTGTCCTCCCTCATGGAGCAGCTGCTGAGCAGACACATATATTATATGCTTAGCCCTCACATGAGGACCCCATGAATAGCTTACGTCCGCTCTTGCAGGCACCCCAAAGGGCTTTCCATACTCTGCTTCACCAACCTTCCCAGCCTTGGGAAGTGTGCAGCTTCCCTGTGAGCAAGGCAGCCAGGCACAGGTCTCCTCAGTGCAAATCAAATTAAGACAGCTGACCTTCAAGAACATATCTGTTCTCCAGATAACCTCCAGAGGGATGCGGTTTCCAGGCCAGCCAACTCCATACTCGATCCAATTTGAAGTTCTGAAGTTAAGTGAAAGATTGGGTTTCTATATAGAAGTAACCAGGATGAACACAGAGTGCTATGTCATGGTAAAGCGTATGTTATATACCAACTAAAACAAACAAAAACCCAGCTTCATATACACACACCCATACACTTTCATGGCTTCTTCTAGCTCAGCTCAGACAAAAGGACCTGGGCACTCTTATCTCTCAGTCTCAAATTCAGATTTGGGAACTTTGGATATGCCATTTATAGCCTAAATCATCCAGCAACAACACAAGGTTGCAATGACCATCAGTCTTAGCACATTACAAAATACTTGTGCAAGAGACTGACACTCACTTGGTATGTGTGATATGCAGGTAGGTCATCACCTGAAAAGTGTTTTTGAATAACAGAGCTTCATTAATGATAAATTGAGTTTTGATAAGGCTGTAATTTTCTGAGGAAGGGCCAGTGGCAATGCAAATACTGATGGGAGCTGTTCTTTTCAACAGGAAGATTTATGACCTCTCACAGGACCTGCACAGGGACTTCCGAGCTCTTACCTCCAGACAAGGAAACAGAGTGCTGAAAACTGGTAGTTGCTAAGAATATCTGAAATGAGATATTCCACACGGCATCCTTTGTGTATCCACAAGGAAACTCTTTTGACCTCTAAAAGCAAGTCCTTCTCATCACTTTTATCCCATACAGATGCTCATTGCTACTTCTTTTCATTAGCATATATATCAAGAGGCAGCTTCAAAGTAGCCCATTCTTTACACGCTGAGATGTGTAGCACAGATAGGTCTGTGCCTCACTGCACAGCTACCACATCACTCAGGATACCTGGTGATGATTTGTTCCAATCACACTTTGGGAAGTCTTTTCAACAATAATCTAATACTGTGTTTTAATAAAAAAGGCAGATGTGGGCTTCAATTCCCTGTGTGAAATAACCTAAACTCCAGATAGACGTGTTTTAATAGACTCCCCTTTCATATCACTTAACAAGATGATTGTCAAATGTACAGACGTTACCCAGTTACCATCACTTTGCTGGCAGCTGTTTCACAAACCTGTTTTACAGTAAAAATAGGCTATCAAAACCATGACAGCACAAGAAAAATATGGCCAAAACGATGGCATTTGGTAAAAGTGCTATCTGCTCATTTCAAAGCAACAACCGTTTAATATCCTGTAGTCGCTCCTGGTTTTCAAGCTTTTTATGGTTCTTTATGGTCCTTTGCAGGACAAAGGTCTCAGAAATCCCAAGCAAGGGGAGAGACCCACTGCTGCAAAAGCAAACCCAGAATTAAACAGCTCAGGATCAGCAAGGAAATGTTATTTACTACACTGTGCCACATGCAGTCTGTGTTTGGAGCTGCCCCCTTGCTCATCAAAACCCCCATCCCTCCTTAGAAAGAAGGGGAAATAGCTTAAAATCCCTGCAAAAAGTCTGGAAAACACCAACTTGTCTCACTTCACGCTGTGCAAGGATTTCACTGTAAAGAGAGCAGAGGGATGCAGTAGATCTGAACATGTGGAAGTGCTTCTTTGTCGACCCAAAGGTTTTAGAGAGGCTAAACCAGGCTTATTATTGAATTTCTTTCTGTACACTGTAAATTACTAAAGAGAGGTCCCAGATTTCAAAATCTGGCCTGGATTTCAACCTCCCAAAGAGCTGGGCTGATTGATTCTGTGGTTATAGTTCAACTGCTGTCACGGAGCCAGTTGCAAAACTGGCATGTGGCTCCAGCCTCGGATTTTGATTAGTTTTGGACTAAGAGCCAAGCGCGTCTGGAGCTGGGGTTTCACATTATGTCTCTATTAAGTAATGCTTTGCAAATGCTCAGCCCAGAAGGAGAGAGTACATTCCAAGGGGCATAGACTGTTTTGAAACACAACTGTTTTGTAAGTCAGGTTCCCATCTTCTGCATCACCAGGACGTGAGCAGCACTGAGAGCTACTGCAGCACACAGCTTGAGCATCACCCTCAATGGTACAGTCCCAAGCCCCATATGAGTCCTCTTCTCCCTTTGCCACCCTGTGAAACTAGTGCCATCACCAGCAGATTCAGCACAGCTGTGCCAAGGGTCAAGACACATCTCCTAATGGCCACATCATGTCTCTAATGGAAAAAAAGACCACGGGATTGTGAACCTTTCTGTGTAATCCCACCATGAGGCTGTGATCAAGTAATGCTTCCAACCCTGGCACAAATGCCAAGCCCTGCTATTCATCGCCATGCCAGCCATGGTCCAAAACCTGAGCCTTAACGTGGGACTTTCCCAGCTTAAAGTCTTCTGAGCAAAGCCAACCCCATAGTAACCAGCTCTGGGTGCAAGTGATGGAAACTGGGAAAAGTGAATGGAAAGAAAGTGACGGAAAGAAGGAAATGCTCAGTGTTTTTTTGGCTGAACAGTGTGTGATGATGGGATGAGGGGAATAACAGACCTGTGGGTTTTAATTAAGTAATGAGAAAACCTGTTCCATGATCAAAGTGACAGGAAAGCCTCCGCTTGGCATTTATTTATCTCTAGGTTAATCTGACTTAAAGGTCTGAAAAGCACTTTGCATCTGCAGACATTTTTACTGTTTCTGGCCATGTGAGCTTTGTCTCCACATGTCTGGAGCTCTTGAAAACACATTCAATCAGCATGAACTAATCCTCACACTAGCCCAGTGAGTGTAGGTGAATATCCCATAAAATGGCTCATACCCCAAGGCCAGGGTGGGCTTCTGTATTGCGCATTTTCTGCATATCCAACAAAACAAGGATTTGGGGCATACCTGTGCCCCTGTGACTCCCTCCTAGCACCTGCACCATTTATATGGCAAAAGGCACACATCAGTACATGGCATTTCTCCAGAGAAGGGCCATAGTGAAGAACAAGTGATTTCTCTCAGCATAGCTCAAGAGAAGCAATCTGTCTCCTGCCTCACAGAGCTGGGTTAATCACCTGTCCATGCTCCCTTAATGAAGTCAGTGTATCTAATTAAACTTGATCTGAATGAATGATGATTCCTAACTTACCTAAAGTGACTATCAGAGTTAAGCAGCCTTTTGAAAAACGGAGTTCCTTGAAATGCTGACAAAACAAAGATCACTCTTCTAAAATCATTACCCGTATTAATTACAATATGATTTCTTTCTCTTCCCCTCCTGCTTGCTCTAAAGCGCTAGCAGAGCTATGAGAGACTGAAGTGCTTTTTAACTTTGCAAACCATCAACACAGCTGCAGATTCATTTCCAGTTGCAGATGCTTTCTGGCTAATGAAGTTAGAGGCAGAAGAAACGCAGTTTGGCTTTGATGTTTTAAACAGTTTATGGGTCTGAAAAAATAACCTTTTATTTGTACTTTGGGCAAATTAATGTTTGAAATGGCTGAAAGGCAGACAATGGGCCTTGCACTGTCATGCTTGCAGAGCTGCTTTTGAGATTGAAGCTGAAAGTAAAAACTTCTTGGACAGGAGCCTGAAGCGCTCCCCAGCGAATAATTGTGCAACAGCAGAGGGATGAAGTAGATGATGAAATAAATCTCTTTTGCTGTCTCTCGTTCAGAAGTTATGAGTGCTATTAAGGACATGATAGCAGCAGAGACTTTTAAGGCTCTTGTAAGACTTATGAGAAGAAAACACAACCAAAACCCCAGCAGCTGTAAGAGCCAAAGGCATTGCCAGGCCTGCTGGCACAGTTCAGCGATACAGCAATTCCGTGAGATTTTGGAATTCCCCCAAACCACTGGGAAAAGGACAGAACCACCAAGTGGCAGTCTGCAGAGAGGGAAAAGTGTCAGGAGTTGCCATCAGAGGGCATGAGGAGGTAGGAACCAGGAGCAACTGAGGTGGTGGAAAACTAATCTATCTAGAGGGCAAAATCACCCAACACGCTTGTGAAGGACAGGACAGGACAGGACACTCTTGGTCTTCTTACTGCAGTTTATGTCTGGTTTATCCAGTGAGCTGAGCAGGTAGATGGAAAATTATCCATTGCCTGAAGGCAACTGAGTGTCTCCATATGGCAAGGGGAGGAGAGAGGGGGCAAGGAGAGTGTCCCATCACAGAAACAGGGTCTTGCGGCTCCACAGAGAAACTGAGGGAGATGAGAGATGCTGCCAGGGCTGGAGCAGCTCTGCTCTGGAGCCAGGCTGAGAATGCTGGGCTGGTTCAGCCTGGAGAAGAGAAGGCTCCTGAAGGGAAGACCTTAGAGCAGATCCAGTGCCTAAAGGGGATACAAGAAACCTGGAAAAGGGCTTTTTACAATGGCCTGTAGAGACAGGACAAGGGAAATGGCTTTAAACTGACAGAGTGAGAATGAGCAAAGTTATGGCAAAGGGAGACGTGGAAGCATATGGGGAAAATGGTGGAAGAGAGGGAGTGGTGCTGGGCTCACAGCTCGGGAGGTGCAAACCCATAGAAAGCAATGAAAAACAGGTAAGTGACTTTTGAAAACATTAGATTGGAAGATGGTGTCTGTGGAAGGTAATAGAATCCTATTGCCCAAATTCCTGCAATAAGAATCACCACATATTGTAGGGTTTCTGCATATGAGGAACCTCAAGCACCTTGAAAGCTGCCAAAAACCTGCCTCTGTGTTTCCCCTAAATGGCTTTGCAATACTGTGAAGGACAACCATAAGCAACCTTTCATGTGATTTGGGTTCTTTGAAGGTGGTGATGGGGAAATTTCTCCACTGACAACACAAACACAGCATCAAATCTTGTTCAGTACTACAGCACTGTCCTGAACCCCATCCTTAACGTGGGGGCTTTGCAGCATATTAAAAGAGCACACGGCATCAGCTCTGGAGGAACACATGAACTTCATATGAAGAAGAAGGTAAGAAGCAACAAAGGGAGAATTTAGTGCTGTGAGCTGTGCAGCCAAAGCAGAACATACTGTGGCTTTGAGATTTGTGCTCTAATACCTTGCATGGCTTTGTAAAGGTCACACACAAAGGCAGCAAATGGTTAGTAGCTAAATGTTGCATCTAAGAAAACATCTAAGAGGAACCTGGTAGACAAGAAGGGATGGAGGCCTTTCTCATGAAGGGATGTGGGACAGAGGCACCTACAAATGGTGCCACAAAACCAGGGAAACCTTTTTGAAAGTCAGCAATTTTCCTGTTGCTGAAGAACAGGATTTGGTGGATGTAGACATGCCTTTTGGTGAATGTGGTGGTTTCTGCTTGCATTTGATGTGGTCAGAGGATCAGAACAACACGAGATAAGAAGCACAGTTTCTTGACTTCAAGGTGGTTTCCAGAGGATGTGATGTGATAGGGGGCTATGTGCCCAGAGTGATGTAGCCAGCATAACACAATCACTCCTTGCAAAAAGAGGAAGGGAAAAGGGTACTGAAAGTGGGAATGAAAAATGAATTTATAAGATACAATAAATAAACTTCAATTTATTTATTTATTTATGTATTTATTTAGTACTGAATTGAGTTATAGTTTCCTTAATTTATTTGGCCTATAGCGCAGTAATTCAAGTGGCAAAAGGAAAAGACTAATTGTGCTGAGGCCTATCCCAGGTCTGCCTGGTGATAATGGCTTGCATTTGACTTTGAGAACTTCCAGTCCTCCCTCCCATCAATGGCTTTCATTGGATCCCAGAAAATCAGAACAAATCTCAGGAAAGGGCAGAAGCCTAAAGATGTGCTCTGGAGCTCACATCTGACTCAAATCCCTTTGAATCTGAAGAGGAAACAAAGTGTGTTCCAGGCTGACCTTTCAAATCTATCTATAGTACTTTGATGTTCCTAGACTAGCATCCGAGGACCTTCCAAATTTAACAGTTTTAGCTGTCAGCTACCTTTCCAAAACAGGAAAGTTCTCTGCTCCTGTAAGTGAGCTAAGAGCCTACAGCTCCTTTTAGAGACAATAGGGAGAAACAATTATTCAGTGATTCATTTGACCTATTTTAAACATCAGCTTCAGGGAAGCTTCAATCATAACCTACAAAATGTCTTTCCTCTCCACTGACTGTGGAAAAGTGTTTATCACATCATAGACATCTGCATTTACTCAGCCCAAATTGCATCCAGGGAAACTAAAGCCCAGACTGATTTTCTTCATTTCATTGGAGTTTGACATTTAAATGTTTTTCAAATCTGGGCATGGTTACATAGACAGGGGAAGTAAATCCAGGTCTGAATTCCAGGCATTATCTTCCTTTTGGGTCTAGTATAAAATGAGAAATGGTTTGGGTTTAGCTTCTCTTTTGGTTACAACTAAATTCTCCAAACAGGCCAATATGGTTTGAGTTCTTCTGTTCAACAGAGCATCAATACCCCCAGAAGATCAAATCTCAGTGTTAGAATTCTTGCTCAGATCTGTTTGATCATTTAAAACTTAATCCTAACTCTAATTTGTCTCAAATTCACATCACACCAATCTACCAGCTCAGACCACTGGTGATAGGAACCAGCCCAGGTAAAGGGGTGAGCTTAAAAAGAGGAAGAAAAGCCAGTAAAAAGGTAACTGGCAGTGGAAGGAGATGGGGACTGGACTGAGAACCTGGTAAGTAAGCCTGGGAGAAAGAAGATCTTGCATTCACTGTCTTCTCCAAGGAACTTACATCTTCATTTAATGTTTCACATAGGCAGAGGAGTATTTCCCACTGAAATAGTGGAGGGATGGAGAAGGGTTCTGGTTTGACACATTCACACAAAACTGCGTACCCTGACCTCATGATTTTAACCTCTAATTCCAGCTTTTTTTCTGTCTGGATGGGCTTTTTACTGATTTATGGATCAGCTCCTCCCTATGGTAGACAGGCAGTCTCCAGGCAGAGACCCACTCTTACCAGTCTACTGGTCTAGCATTTTCATAGACACCTCTGAACTTCGACCTTACCAGAAACAGCTCTTGGTGTTTGGACAGGCATTAGTCAAGAGAAATGACTGAACATCACCTATCACGTGGATAGCCATGGTCTAGTAGCTGGACCCCACAGGACATAAATCCTACACAGTTGAAGAGACCAGGGTCTTGCTTTCAACTTGCTGGTACCCAGACCACACAGCAGCTGGTGGATATTTCCATTTCTGACATAAAAACAGTCCTTGGCATGACACTATTGACAAAAAACTATGATTTTGTTTGTGAGAAGGTTGCTCCCTCATCCCTTGTGTCTTCTTGAGAATGGGTTGTATCCAAACATGTCATCTTCCTTCCGCCTTAGGCTGAGCTTACTCATGCTTATGGTGAAGCACTGAAATGGGATGCCCAGGATAGCTGTGAGTGCTCCATCCCTGATAATGTTCAAGGCCAGGCTGGACAGAGCCTTGGGCAGCATGGTTTAGTGTGAGGTGTCCCTGCCCATGGCAGGGGGGGTTGAAACTAGATGATCTTAAGGTCCTTTCCAACCCTAACTATTCTATGGTTCTATGATTCTATGCCCATTGGCATTTGAAGAGTTGTCCAATACTCTGAAGGAAATGGAGCCAGCTTTGTTGCCAGGCTTCTTTTACTCACCTTCTTTTTCTCTTAGCTAAAAGCTTTAATGGATCTGTTTTGCTGGAGCATTTGAGGTTGGAGGCTATGATGAACTTCAAAGGTATTTAATAGCAGTTTTGTCACTTATTTTGTAAAAAGACCACATAGTTTGATTAAAAGCAAACTCCACTCACAATACTCATGGAACTCTGCTGATCTATTTTTACTGCATCACAAACAAAGCTGAGGAGAGGGGGAAATCCCACTGACTAAACAGGACAGGATGTGTGGGAAGGATGGAGCACGTCTCCATTCTGTATTATCCAGGTACTCATTAACTCTCTGATAATCAGTTTAGACCACACAAAGTGGAATGTATCCAGCACCAGATGGCAGGGATGAGGAAGAAAGAGGAGTGCATCAGACAAGATAAAACTTGGCATGAAAATATACAGAGGAATTTCTGCTATTTAAGGCAGAGATTGGAATCTCAGAGTCCCAAGTTTAACCACTCCTTTGTTGTCAGGAAGCGTTTGAGAAGTGTAGGGACAAAGATAACTCCCATCCCTGGCTACATAGCTGATGCACCCTCAAGAAAACCCCAACCATTTAGTGATGGTTTAGAAATCTGATTTAGCCCAAGTGATGCAGTGTCCATGGGGTAAAACCATGCCCCATGTGTGCTGCTGACCACAGTGGGTACCAGATGTAGCGCAGTTGAAGTTTTCAGTCTCCAGGCTGTTCCAAAGTTCAGAAATGTGAGCATCCTTTTGGCCCACGCAGCTTCAAGATTGATGTACACTGATAAAACTTCTTAATTAAACACTACCACGTGCTTTCTCCAGGGTGTCCCAGAGAATTACAACATCACCTCACCCTTTGCCACAGGGAACAGTCTTTTAATGAACAAAAGGCAAACTTTGGCAATAGCAGTGTGAATGGTTTATTCCTTTGAAGCAATCAGTTACCTTCAATATCTTTCTGAATGCTTGAAGGGAAGGCATCATAATGAGGAAAGCATTTCTCAAACTAATAGAAAGCCTCTCTGAGTGAAGCAGAAGGATTTTATTGACAAGGATCCTACATAGACTTTCATACACTCACTGTGTAGATAGACAGATATTTTTGGAATGCATCTCCTGATGAGATATCAGGGCTGTTATTAATTCTGTCTGTCATTTTCATTGAAAGCCAAATAAATTGCATAGAATGGATGAAGAGCAAATGGAAACCTTCAGTGGCAAGTAGCACAAGAGCCCCCAAGATCAAAGTAAGCCATCCTTTCTCTTTTACATGCCTTTAATATGCCATGTTTTGCATTGGTAAGAACATTTTGCAGGCACATATCATGCACTAAGCAGCAAAATTATGTGCAGAACTCAAAAGTTGCAGACTTTGATTTCCATGTATATTAAAGAATATAGTAGCAATGTGAACACTTCTGTGAGGTACTGTGTGCTCTGAAGCCACCATATGTATTAAATTCAGAGGGATCATGTAAAATAGTTCATTAAATCCTGCAGCCTGTTCCCATTTTACCTTCAGCCTAGAGATCTTTCACAAAAGAAAGCATGCACTGCAAGGCATATGGTTTCCTATGGTAGGAGATGGTGTGACCTCGTGCTGATAATATTTGTGACTTTGATTCCTGATTTAACTCTTCCATTCAAACACTCAAACTATTTCATATTCCAAACAGAGGATTTCTACTAAAGCTGACTTCACAGGCTGGTTTTGTAATCCTTCCAGATTGCAAGAGTCAAAACTGGGAGGAAAAAGGGAGCGACATTATTTTTATGGGGCAAGAGAAAAGATTCTTCCATTTCCAGATGTCTCACAGCCCTTTCAAGTGTAGAGGGAGGTATTATGACAGCAGATTTTATGGCTTTTGGCTTCAGAATCACATCAAAATCATGTTTTATCTGACATCAAAAGAATGAGCTGTTTTATCATCGTGATGATGCTAATAAAGATCTTGCGTCTGCTCAGATTAGTAACAATGCAAATAAGGCAGCTATAGAGAATAAAGAAATCACAGTTGTGTCCTTAGGCATTATCTGTGGTTTATCAACTTCTAAACAATCAGCTATATGAAGAAAGAGAACCAATATAGTGTTTATGGTCTGGATTAGAGCTTAATAAAAATGAATATATACAACTTTTTCCTAAGCTAGATAAATTCAAGATTTTGACCCATAAGACTCCCAATTATCCTGATAATATTGCCCTAACAAAAGCAATGCCCAAAACTGCAACCTTAACTGATGTAATTCTTGCTGGCGAGTATTAAAATTAAGATTAAAATGAGCATGATGAAATAGGCCATCCATTTTGCCCATAATTTATTGCAGATTCTTCACATTGCTCAAGCAGCAGTTTAATTTATAATAATTGGGTTTGGTGGACTTCATCTAACTGGATTTCAGCAAAGCAATTGAAACGGTGCCTTATAGGGAATTATTAGCCAAAGGGTCTGGCTGAAGCAGAGACAAAAGGTGCTGAAAGGGGAACAGTCAGGGTAGAGGGAAGTTATGAGATGTTTCCCAAGCATCACTCTCAGCCAGTCTCAACTAAATATATTCACCAATAACATTCGCACAAGAAGAAGGAGCACATTAATGAAATGTGCTGATGACACAAAGCTGGGAAGAGCAGCAGAATGTCTCACAGGAAGAACTCAGGGAGCCGATTACTGGGAAATACCCTAAAGATATTTCATTACACAAAGCTTAAGAGCATGTACTTAAAAGGGGATTGTGTTTCCTGAATGAGGTCTAGTGGAAACAAGGAGACAGAAAGTCTGTTTTTATGGTGAAGCCTGGGAAATGTGTATTTCTATGTCTCCACAGTACCTACAAGCTTGAGTCCAGCCCAGGTAGTTAAGGTTCTTAGCACTGGTAACAGCAGCAGTGGCCACAGGTACTTGTTAAAATAGAGGTATTTGCAGGTACCTATTTGTAAACAGCGATTTCATTGCTACTGTGAACTGAACACATCTCACAACTTCTTTCAGGTTATTCCTTTGTTTAAGAGTTGTTAAATCATGACTTCCCACAAGAGGCAGGTATTGAGTGGTTCATCCATAAAGGTGAGAGTGTGGCAATCCCCCTCCTCCTTGGTTAGAGCCAGAGACATCTCTGGAAGAGATGGGGAGGAATCTGCTGGGCAAAGCTGCTCTCCATCTACCTGCAGAGCTCACTCAGCCTAACCCTCTACTCCAGGGACGAGGCGTTTCAGAGTTACCCTCACATCTGATGTGTTCCCAGCATGAAGGGCTGCTTTTCCCCCACCCACACACTCTGGAAAAGTCTTTCCTGCCCTTTCATTGCCCACAATGATCCCTCAGAAGGGCTGGCTGGAGAGAAGTGCTCCCACACGCCTGGTGACATTTAAGCAGTGTGGCAGATCCCGTTGCGCACGGATCCCGCTCCCACCCAACACAATAGCAGACTTTGGTGGGTGCGGGATGAAGCCCAGTGTGACCTTTATTTCCACCCCACGCTCCAGTGCTGAGTGAAGCTTTTGTGAGGAAGCAGAGGCCAGAAAACCCCTGTCCTTTTACCTGTTTCTCAAGCCTCTGGTCCCACGGTCAGTTGACCCCGCACTGCAGCGGTGCATACACCCTCACATACTCCCTTCCCCACCAACAGTGAAACAAGTCCTTGTGTGCTCCATTCAGAATGAACAAAACTGAGATAAATTCAGGTAAAACATGACTTTTGGACAAATGTGTTGAACGCTGTTTATAAGTTATAATCATATAATCACAGAATGATTTGGGTTGGAAGGGACCTTAAAGACCATGTAGTTCCAATTCCCTGCCATGGGAAGGTACACCATCCTGCTTCCCATGGGGAGCAGAACCCCTCCACAGGAAAAGTTAACTGAAGCAGGTCTGATTGGAAATTCATTAGAGAAGCAGCTTGCTATAGCAATTCACAGGAACATCCTTGTTTGTTGTTGAAACACCCTGATTTAAAACAAGTTTTTATTAGAAAGGTTCCTTTGACGCAGGTGGGAATTTCTGGTCAAACTCAAAGCAAGTGTCACCTGTCTGTCCCAGAATGATCAGAACAGCCAAACCATTGGGTAGGCACTCTCTTTGCAGCAGGAAAGAGCAAACATACAGTTGAATAGGTTTTCTGAAGCACACCTTATCCCCTCCTCCTTAAGGGCCTCCATTCTTTTTCATCACGGGAAGTTTTCTTTTCCAAGAATGGGCAGGAACAGAAAAAGAAGGATAAACGCAGTGGGAAAAGACTGAAAAGGAACTGTTTGTTCAGGTTTAAACTCATCTAAACCACCCCATTTAAACCTACTGTTTTCTGTATGATGGCAAACATAGTTCAACTGCAGCTCGCAAGTGGAACTTTATGTTAGACAAGGCTTTGATGAACTTTTGCAAATGTGAACATTTTTGTCCTCTCTGACCTTTCCATGGCAGTAAATACATCTGGCTTCATGGGTAAAGGATGAACCCCCCCCAGAAAAACATCTAAAGCATCATTAAATTAACTTCTTTCTGTGTGCAACCTGTGGAAAAGCACCAAATCTATGCTAATGTGGCATAAAATAGTTGTAGGAAATTGCTTAGGATAAGCTGGAAAAAATTATTATAACTTATTACTGCTGTCACTCCAATAAAAGTGAACAACCTTCACATCACATGTCAGTAATTCATGAACATGTTTTTTACATTGGAGTTGGCTAGGCTTGCCAGGAAAATACTCTCACCTCACCAAATCAGCACGAACAGTGAGTTCCAAACCTGAAATGAGCAAATAGCAGTTAACAGGCATCAGATATTTTCAATATATATGCTATTGAAAAGGAGTATTTTATATCATGAGCTCTTGCTTGGTGAAGTAATAGAAGTGTTTACCCTCTTGTAGATCTCTGCTGACGCATACTTGTCTTTTAAATGGAATTTATTGTACAAAACTAAACACCGTCCATAAAAAACTGCAGATGAACATTCATTGTCTCCCCTTGAGCCACGACCACTTAACTACTGCTAGAGATCTTTAGATAAAAAACACTATAAGCCTGCTTCATGACTCAACCTATTCAAAATCAATCCAAGCCATAACATCACCGCTAATTTTATCCTGCATATAATCAGTGTTTGGGGCATGCTAAGTTGTTTCTCTTCTCTTGTTTAATCATTTATCCATAAAAGCCCACATTGCCTTTGACAGCAACCTAATAGTCACTGTGTGAGATAGGAGAAAACATCTCCTGGGAGATCAAGTTCCTAATTCTGATGTTACTGACACTGAAGCTTTTCTTGTGTACCTATAGGCAAGTCACAGTCTAAACTCATATGTGCTGCACACCAGCTTCAGATTTGGTATTTACACACTCATTTGAAGAGGCTTAACTTACTTCAGCTCATCACTTTTTATTCTCTACCTAGTAGAACAGAGAATGGAAAGGAACAGTATTATTCATAAACCCTCTCCATACACATGCATATATACACAGCAACCAGCTCACTAGGAATCTTGCTCCTGGGACACGAATCATGTTGCCCTTTCGCTCTTTGCTGCTCTTCTCTGTTCTCGCTTCCTTTTCATTCTAGAGAAGCAAAGAGGTTTTTACCTTCCCATCATACTTTATCCACTCTTTGAAAGCTTCTCTTCCCAAGGCCTGTGCATATTGCTTTGGCACGCTACCAAAATCCGCTAACAAATGGCAGATTAAGTGGAAACACGGACAAGAATTTCAAGCATGTATTATACTTGCTTGGAGTTCAGCATGCAACTTTAAGATGAGGGCTGCCCTCTAACCAGACAGGCCTGGGAATTCAGCTGCAAAACAATTACAGATGCAAGGAAAATACCTTTCCTCTGAGAAAGAAGCTTGATGATAACTCTGCAGCCTGCAGCAGGCTAAGTTCACTGTGTGCTCTGGAAGAGCTTGGCATTGTCTGTGCCTTCTTGAGACTTCAGTTTCCAACTCCAACACTGTTCTCCAAGAAAGTCGTGTCACATCAACTAGAATTCTACATATGTCAGCCTCTTAAAGATGCAGAAGAAGATTTTAATCCTTCCCATTCACAACCAGAACAGCCCTTCTATGCCCCTCTGCTGCCCTGCCTTAGGATACAAGAATACTGAGGCACTTGATTCAGTTCTGCAGATCAGTGGCAGTCACCATCAGGTGGACAATAAAATTTCTAGTGTAGTGCCTCTGTATAGTTGAGTTACCTGTGGGTCCTTGATGAGCTATTTTGTCTACACAGCTATCTTTCTTACAGGTAAAAGTTTTGGTTTTAAAAGAGCCCTCTTTACAGCACCAAAGCAAGCATCCTTAGAATGCAGTTTCCAAACCTGCCAAGCAATGACCTAACCCTATGCTGAATGAATATGCTGGCAAAATTACACCAACTCAGGTGGGCACAGTGAAACAATGCTGTGCTTTAGCACAATTCTGCCCACGTGATCCGAGATTTTATTTTCTTTCCAAAACCAATCTGGAATGTTTGCATAAGGGTGTACAGTAGAAAGAGACTCTCCCACCCCTGAACACACTCAACTTGCTTCATACATTTGATTTTTAAAACAACTTGCTAACATTATTCTAGCTCATATGCCTTCTGCACAACTCCACTCTGCCAGTCACCATGAGAGATGCACTCTGCCCTTGTACTGGGCACTGGCGAGGCTGCATCTTGAATACTGTGTTCAGCTCTGGGCCTCTGACTAGAAGAGAGACATTGAGGTGCTGGAGCAGGGCCAGAGAGAGGCAACAGAGCTGGTGCAGGGTCCGGAGCACAGTGTGATGGGGAACAGCTGAGGGACTTGGAGGGTTTAGTCTGGAGAAGAGAATGTTCAGGGGAGACCTTATCACTCTCTACAACCTCCTGACAGGAGGACAAAGCGAGGATGGTCGGTCTTTTATCCCAAGTAACAAGCAACAGGACAAGAGGAAATGGCTTCAAGTTGTGCCAAGGGAAGTTTAGATTGGATATTAGGAAAAATTTCTTCCCCAGACAGGTTGCCAGGCATTGGAACAGGCTGCACAGGGAAGTGGTTGAGTCACCATCTCTGGAGGAATTTAAAAGACATGTCGTCACGGTGCTGGAGGACATGGTTTCTTTAGTGGTAGACTTGGCAGTGTGAGAATAACACTTGGACCTGATGATCTTATAGGACTCTTCCAATCTAAATGATTCTATGATTCCATGAAAAACAATCTTAGTCTACAATCCAATGAAGCAGTTGAGAACATAGGACCAGTGGATGGGAAATATGTCCAATAAACCAGGACTGATGTTTTCAAGCCCACATGATGTAGTGTGCATATCAAGAGATAGGGCACATCATAAAAGTAGCAATTCCCAGATCAAACAGTAGAACATTTCTACACTCCAGTGCCCCTCAAAGAACTGTGAGTCTCACTCTTGTGTCAGAGGAACTTTTTTCTTCCTGCATTAACTAAAACAAAAAGAAGATGGACATGATTTATGACCTTATGATTGGTTCAAATTCCTCCATAGTTTATTGACCCTAAAGTTAATAAAAAGAATGTGACTTTTTGGTCTAATAGGTTATTTTCAGCTCTGAGTAATTTGAGCTCATGACTGGCTTTGGAACTGCAATGATTGTATAAAAGCTAAGATTGATTATTACAAGCCAAAGACAGAAAAAATAAACCTACTGAAAAAAAATGACCTAAAAACAACTAACAGGTGATGACAAAAGAAAACTGAAGGAAAATAAACAGCACTGAGGATATTAATAAATTTGTTCTGTGTCTGTCTTTACAAATAAGTAACTGAAATGAGACTGAAAGTGCAACCCAAGTATAGCACAAATACAAGACTGTCTGCATTGGAATTCCATAACTTTGCTTTATTCACTGTGATACATTCAAACAAAAGTGCTCCAGAGAACAGCCATAGAGTAAAGGAAGTTAAAATAAAAAGGCAGAAAAAGACCATCAGATACATATGGTGATTATTCATATTTCAAAGCATTAGCAACTGCTTGTATCTGAATGCACCAAAAGCCCACATGAGGGTCCAATTGTTTTGCACACTGCATCTATAATAACAATAATCACAGACAGCTCTAGCAAAACTGTTTTTCAGAACTAGAGCCAAAGCCATCACAAAGATAAAGCACCATCAGGCATATGTTTACAAATGCCATAGTAATTAGTAGAGTGTAAGAAAGGCTTAGCTGATTTAACATTTTCCTTTTATTCGTATAGCACAGGGAAGCTCTCCTTAGATTCATTCCTTCCCAGCTCTGCCATTTCACACCATGGCCTTGCATTTGCCCCACAGCACCAACAGCCATGGGCAACTTGGTAAGAAGACAATGAGAGATGGATGGAAGAGAAACTAGAACTGAAGCCAGTGTCTATCCTCCTGTTTAAAAGGGTAATATTGGCATGGCAGCATGTATTGAACCTTGTTACTGTAATACAGTGGCACAACCCACCTGAGAAACACTGCTTGTACAGACTACATTGACTTCCCAATGCTGCTTGCTGAGCTAAAGGCATTTGACTGCATTGATTTTACCTATAAAAGACAGTTCTTGTTTTAAACTCCACTTCTGCTACAGTAAAAATATAAGTCATTGTTAATTGTAAAAGAGAGCAGAACATCACTTCCTAGCAAACTCAGATTGCTCCCTACAACGTCTCTCCATTCCAGCTGCAGTGTTACTGAACTGTGCATTTGCCAAGAATTATTTGTAACTCAACAGTTTGATGGGGAGGAGGATTTCTACCCCAAACAACATGAGAAATATAGGTCAAGAAGCCATACAAATTACACTATCAAAGGGATACAATAGAGAGACACTTATAAATCCAAGGTGCCTCTACCTGGTGTAGGTAGAACAGCACAGTTCTTCAACAAAAAGAGGGAAAACTCAGTGGAACCCTTGTCCTGCTCTCCCCTTTACCTGCTTTGCAGGCAGCAATTCAGATGGACATCAAGACCATAGACAGGCTTTCCTTTGAAAATCTGAGCTGCTGACACTAGTTTTTCCTTAAAGGATCTAAGTAGGTCATAAACAGAAAACAAGACTCTGTCCCCATGTGCCTTCCATAACAGTATATCCATAGAGACCCTGCTAGGTGTAAGACTATGCCCCATCTCCATAATGATTTAATCCTATGTACAATTTGTGTTTCCCAAGGCAGGATGCAATGGCACCACTCATATGACCAAAATCATCTTCACAGTCAAGTCCTTGCAACACCAAGGTCTGTTTGCTCAAAAAGCATTTTTCTTAACTCTGTTACTAATAAAGTCTCAAATCACTCAGGCCAAAAGAAGGTTAGAAATGTTACACAGTTATTTACCCTTCACGCTATTTGTGTGGCATTCATCTCCCACAGCGCGTGCCTTGCCCTTTTCACACTCCGTTTCTCATGCAGGAACACAAAGCTGTGATGTTTGGGTTGCAAACACCATTAAATGCCCCTCTTCAGCCCCCAACAGCATAGAAATATTTTCTTTTAAAGTTCAGATCAAAGCATTTCTACTAATCCTAGGATTTATTAAAACAAACATTGCAGACATGAGATAGTCGACAGCGTCCCTTTTGTAAGATTCTTTGGAGACGGTTCTGATTTCATGCTGTTTACTGATCCGCCCCTAATTAATCTTGAGTTTCTGAGCTGCAAATTCAACAAGTCCACCTGCTCCCTCCCCACCCAACGTCCCTTTCTTCCCAGTGTTGAGCTGTAATGGCAGCACCGTACAGCCCCTCTCCTAAGAACAAGGTTCACATCCCCACGTTACAAGACCATCTCACAGACATTTGCAGCAAAAGTCTAGACTTTCCTCAGCTGAGTAATTAAAACCAGTCATTAAGTGCTTTCAAGGAGTTTCAATGTCTTTATCCTTCCCTGCAGTCAAGGTAGTTGCCTTTGATCCAGTAACAGATCTGTGCGTATTTGAGGGGGGTGATGCGAACAGCTACATTGAAATCCTGTGGGGTGCCATTCATGTCCACCCACTGATGGCCTGAAAATATGCCAATAATTTTACGTTCCCATTTGTGGTCCTGCCTCTTCCACATCCTCACGTACACCCCAGACCCACTGGCGCCCGGCTGGGCATCGCACTGCTGGTACAACAGGTCATATGTTTCATCTTTGACATCACAGAAGCGGTAAACCAAGTTTCCTGGGCGATCATTGTCATAGCCAGAGAAGTGAATCCTCCCTCCCGGCAAGTGTCTTGCTGGTGGGCTCACACCTATCTTCATAAACTTTCTTTTATGAGGCTTCTTCAGCTCCAGCAAGGCATAGTCATAATCCATGCCAATGTCATTGGCATTGCCTTTGATCCAGCCTTTGGGGACATGTGTCCGTTTCACTCGGATCCACTGGAATTTCATTTTCTCAGGCATTGCTGAGTTGGTGATATTGGCTCCTTTGCTGCCTTCTTTCAGTTTGGGCTTTAGGAACCCCACCCGCAGTTTCTGAGCACCTTTGACATAACTCTTGCCATCATGAATGCAATGAGCTGCAGTAAGAACATGCTTTTCAGCCACCAGTGTGCCCGTGCAACCTGTAGATAGCTTCACTGATGTGGAGAATGGGTAGTTCAACAAGAAGTCTTTTCCAAAAATGCTAAACCTGCTATCATAGCCATAGATCTGCCTCTTAGTTCGAGATTTGCCTTGAGACCCATCACCACTGTTGCTCAGAATATATATGCCCACCTCCGTTTCAGTGAGGCTACCATTAGCATATAAGGTTTCATAGGACAGGTAGTTCTTTACTTCTTCATAAGTTGGTAGAGGAGAACTTTTGTGGCATGCTGGGCCACAGGGAGATATCACTTCCAGTCTGGCTTCAGCATCAAACTGTGGTTTGTCCAAGTTAAGGGTAGACTGTGGCAGGATAACTGGAACTCTGTAAGATGGCCAAGTTGGCTTCCAGTGAGAACTGGAGGGCATCACATCTTTAGCAGCACACAAAAGGAGGATTAAAGTGGACAAGCCTGCCATTCTGAATGCTGGTCTGTGGAAAGCAAAAGAAAGACCAATTACTCACCCAAACATGTTGCAAGATTAATCTACCTTACTAAGTAACGGCTTGCTAACCAGGTATAAAATAGTAAGTGATTTGACTGGAGCCAACTATCATTAAGTACTTCTCTCAGAGTTAAACTAATGCCTTAACCTGTATCCTCAAACAAGTAACCCAGGGTAGCACTGAAACGTAGGGCATTTAACCCTTAGCTGAGCCACCAACTTCCAGCTGACACCAGTGAGGAGTTATAGTGCTTGTCTTCACACAGAGCAAAGAAAATTCAGACTGTGAATTCCTGAATTCAGAAACCATAGCTCCTGCCAGAGACATCAAGCTGATGGCAGGAACAGGAGTGTGGACAAAGAAGATAACCTGGACAGGAGCTGGGGTGCAGAACATGACCACACGGAAGACTTGCTTCCCCTTGCAACTCATAGCAGATGAAGTTTTCTGCTCCACGTAGCATTTGGTCTCCCCTAGGCTTGCATGAGAAAGGGTGGAATGAGTACACGAGGCCAGCTAATGAACTGAATTTACAATTCTCAATGGAATCTTCAGTTAACATACTGCCTTATTCCTTTGGAAACTCAATTAATTACTAATGCGACTCACCCCACTCTGAGCACTGGGAGGCAAATGGGACTGTAAATGTGTTTATGAACCACAGGCAGAGTGCCTCAGACTGCAGAGAACAGCGTGCACTAGGACTGTGTCAAGAAAACGTGTAACTTTAGTTTATTTGAAAATTAGCCATACAGCTGAATCGCTGCAGGAGGCATTGCCCTGGGCAAGAAGGCAGGCAGGATCTCCCTCACACAAAGAGTATTCAAACAATACTTCACTATTATGTTGAGCTTACACATGTTTAAAATCCTGCTGAGGTTACACTGATCACAACTGCAGGATCATTCTTGAAATACCTCAGACCAGAAAACCAAAGCAAATCACGCAGGAGATAACCACAGCTATCTAAGAATAAAACAGAAAAATCCTTCTTTCCAATGCTTTTTGTAGGAATACTCCATCCCTAAGCTGCCCTGAAAAAGACTTCACAAGCTACAGACTGCTAAAGTCCAAAGATGTCCAAGTCAAAACATTGCTACCTGTTGTTGGTAGCACCTTCTTTGGGAATGGGGACTAAAATTAAAGCACACAGTATTCAGAATATCAATTGACTCCTGCAGGATATCAGAACATTCCCATTCCAAAAACCAGATGTCAGTGAACACAGCTGATGCTACTGATGCTCAGAAAGGCAGGTACTGACTCTTTTCCCAAGTAACAAGAGATAGGACAAGAGGAAATGGCCTCAAGCTGCACCAGGGGAGGTTTAGGCTGAAGATTAGGAACAATTTCTTCCCCAGAAGGGTGCTCAGGCTGCCCAGGGCAGTGCTGGAGTCACCATCCCTGGAAGCATTCAAAAACCATGTAGATGAGGCCCACAGTGACGTGGTTTAGTGGTGGTCTTGGCAGACCTGGGGTAAGAGTTGGACTTCATGACCTTAAAGGTCTTGATTCTATGATTCTTCCAGAAGTGACCAGACATTCTCTTGGTATTTTTTTCTTTAACAAACAGAACATCTTTAAAGCGACACATGTTGTTCTAGAAGGGTTAAACTCTATAGAATGTGCCACTTTATACCTGATGGGCAAGTCATGCTGAAAAATACAGGCCATTTTAAACATGAATCAGAATTGCATCACTTTGGATCTCTCAAAAGTGGAAAATACTTGCTTATGTATTCTAGGAAAATCATCAGCTCTTCTGGCTCCTTCCATGGCAGAGATTAACATTGGATGTGGCTGGGCTTTACAAGCTATGAAATGAGATAGATAGTCTCATGTTGGTGCAAGTATAGCCCTGCTATATTATCAAGCATACTCATGAATAATAGTGATTAGGAAAACACAGAAAAAGAAGGTAACAGGGACAAATGATACCACTCCATCCCCACAAAGACAATATACACTAGCACAAGTCAACTGTTAACTGTCCTACCTGTGACAGAGGGCTGTATGCAGAAACGTTCACTGGTCTCCCAGTTAGAAGCTGACAGCAGACTAAATCCCAGTTATGCTGTGCCTTAGGTAGCAGATCCCATCATTAAGAGAATATATTTATAAGCAGTCTGCTCTCATCTGCCTCATACCAAAGTCATTCCCACAAATTACATTTGAAGCATTCCTGATAAAGGAATATTCATCTAAACTGCACCACTCACTCATGCTGCTTCTTGGATCTAAAAATCATCCATGCTCACAGAGCCAGTGCTGGCCTTTGGCTGGTTTATTTAGCTAGCAGGGGGAAATCAGAACTGCCTTGTCAGTTGCTATTTGCACAAGCAGCAAGATTCCCCCGTGCCTGTCAGCACAGCGACCTGATGAAGGGGCTGTGTGACCAAAAACTTTGCTGCTCCCTCTGAGAGCATCATCTGGGCTGAGAAGAGAAATTACTCCTCCCTGCAATATCCTTACCATCAGCCCTGCAGCAGCGCCAGCACTGGAAAGGCAGTTTCAATCAGTAGAGGGCAGTCGCCCTACGAAAAGAGCGAGACAGCAGCCGGGACTTAAATTCATCCCAAAAAAAAGCTTCGGGAGATGGTATCTGTACTGTGCTCTAAAGCGGTCCTTACTCCACTTTATACCTCTGAACAAGCCTTCCCACACCTCTTCCCTGCTGCTTCTGTGCTATGATCACGCTGATGATAAATGTGATGACAAAATAGCCTTTTCATCAGCTACAAAACTTTGCTGTTATGTCAAATGCTATTAAAACCTAATAAAATACAGTTTTGAGTATATACTGGACCATAGAAGCTAAACAGTGCTCACAAATCAAGGCATTTACTTAAGCCTTCATAGTTATATTGCATTCGGAGACAGGAATGGTAATAAATCAGCTCTGGGATGCAGTAAAGAGAATAAATATGTCTTATTTATAACAAGATGCCATAACAGAGCATAGTACCTCTTTCTGTGGAGATGCCCCCTCTTTGAAAAATAGTTAAGCAGAAAAATGAAGGAATATAAAGAGTAATATAAATTTAAAGAGAGACCTACCAGTAACGCTCTTCTTTTCCTTTCTGTTTCAAACAAAACCCCAAAAGCAGAAAAAAAAAGCCCAACCAGGGTTAACACCCTCTGTGTTCAGCTACATACTCGTGTGTGACCCTGAGAGATGTTCTCAAATAGAACAAACCAGTAAGAAGAGAGGACTTCCCCCAGCAGCTATCACAAACCGATACTGAATGAATTACGACGTGCGGCTCTACTGTAGCGCTGCTCTTCTGTTCCTATTTAAACTGTGTCATAAACTCAATCCACCCTTTGACTCAGTACAAAGCCCCGCTCTGATATCCAGCCTCGGAACCCCCTAGAAAGCGATTTGTACATAATCACACTTGCTAATGGCATTAAAATGGTTTAGAGAATGGAAACAGTGACAGCTACCCCGGGGCTCCCCACACTGCTGAAACACTTCACAGACCCATTTTCCTGCCTGCTATGGGCATTCACACCCTGAGAGAAACGCTGGTGAAAGAGAACTGCCTTGTTCGGGACGGGCATGAATCATTTTCTAATAAGCAAGTAATTTTTCTGTGAGAGTTCTCCACTTCGGGGTGGTTCTCGTAGTAAGATGCTAAATAACAATAAATCTTGGAGCATCCAGTAGGAAAGCCTGCGAACCGAACAGGCTCCCTTACATTTTTGAAATGAAGAAAGTTTTTCCACGGAGCTGGAAGCCAGAACGATTAACGCGGCAAAAGAAAACAAATGGAGAAAGAAAAACCAAGACAGCGGGAGAGAAAAACCTGCCCCGAACCAAATTACAAAGATGAACTAAAGCACCGTCACTGCCGCGCCAAAATACCTCCACTGCTCCTCTTAGTCACTGAGAACTTGTCAAAACACAGCAACGCTAATTGAGTTCTGCTTTTAAGAAGTACAGAAGCCTTGCAGCCATCAAAATCCAACGTCTCTATTAGGCTGCGACGCTGGGGGTGGTGTGAGTTACCCTGCCTTACCCGCTGTAAGAAGAGATGTCTCAGAAAACCTGAAACCAGCTTTGGTACTGACAGGCCAAGGGTGTCTGTTAACACACACAACGGGTATCTTGACACGTGTGTCAGTGACAAGCCCACAGGAAAGGGATTGTGGTGTGTGTTTACCACTTAGTCTGATTCCTATGGAGTGATTTTACTGCCTCCTTCCTTTCCTCTTTCCCTCTCGTAAAGCAGCTTCGGTTTCACGGTACAAGAGCAAACTGTGACGGTCAGCTGGCATACAAGCTGTGAACAAGGACACGCATCGTCAGCGCTACCAACCACCCGAGCGAGGGAGCAGGAGGCGAACAACCCCCGCAGGCTCCAGCAGCCGCTTCGCTGAACACATCATCATGTATATCTTAAGTAAACCCACCAAAATGCCGATGTTTTCGGTCACGGAGATGTACCGAAGTACAGGACCGCAGCGGCTTAACCCAGAAGCTCCGTCTGACGCCTCCCGAGCGCGAAACGCAGCAAAGGCGAATCTTTTATCGGATGTTTATCAACCTCTCCAAAGTTGGTCACCGCCAGCAGAGAGCAGCGGGGCTCGCCGCCCCGGCCAGCACCCGAAGCAGAACGAGCGGGGAACGGCAGCTCTCTCCATCCCCATTGTCCGCCCACTGCGCTCCCGGTGATGGGAGAGGGTTAAAAGCGCAGCTCTCGTCCCGCACACGGACAGCGGCTCCCGCAGCCGGGCTGTGCCGCGCCAGGCTCCCCTGTGTCCCCCCTGGGAGACCCGCACCCTCTGGAGCCCGCTACCTACCAGCTCCCCGCGGCGGCGGCGTGTCCCGGAGCCGCTCAGGCAGGTGGCAGGGCCGGTCCCATCCCTCCCGCCGGGCGCCTTCCCTCAGGGGCGCGCTCCGAGCGGGGCGGAGCGGTGTGGGGCGGAGCGGCGCCTACCGCAGGTGGCTCCCGGCGCCGCCGCTGCCGAGCCCCGTTTCCCCCCGCTCCCTTACCCTCCCCTCCGCTCCGCTCCCGCCCCACAGCCCGCCCTTGGAGGCCGCTCAGGGGCTAAGGCCGAGGCAGCCCCTCGGCGCCGGCCGCCGCCCGAGTGCGCCCTTCGGGGCGGCACCCTCTGGTTTTCCTCTTTTCATGCCGTTTTCATTGATTTCCTGAGGAAAACCATACTTTTTCCCCTCATCTTCTTTTTTATTCGCGGGGTCCCGGCACTGTGGGCAGCCCAGGGATCGCCATCCCCTCACCACAGTGGTGGCCCGGCCACCTCAGAGGCTGAACCCCTGGGGTCCCTCCCGCCATTACAGGGCACAAGGATCTTTGTGGTCTGTCACCTCTGTTGCCTCATATTAGAACTTAATTGTCAGACACATTCTTTGCACGGGTTTTAATTACTCATCCTTCTTGAATCCTCATAATGATAGCTGGCAAGAAAAGAGGCGAGGGGAGCCAAGAAGGCAAAAACTCCTGCAACATGTTTTAACTCCCCAAGAAAAATCCACAGAAGGTTTTGCCAGAATTCCCAGCTGATCACCATTACGCCAGAAAGGAAATAGGAATTGCACAGGAATCAGCTTATTCCCTGCCTTTTACTGACCTCTTCACCCCAATTCTACCTTTAGGAAGGACCAGCAGAGCTTGAAGCACAGCAAAGCTCTGCCTCATGGACCCTACGTGAGTAGCTGAGATGCTGCAGGTTCTTACATTTTTAGATGTGATTTCTCTAATTTGCATTTATTTGGGCTTAGAAATACTCCATTTGGGTCTGTGGAAAGGCAATTTTTAATAAATGGTAGGGAAAAGCAAGTGCTATAGAAATCATAACTACCCAGACAAGTCTCTCTCAACTGTGAATGATTAGAGGAGAATTGCAATGGGAGGGAGAGGTCCCAGGGGTAGAAGGCAAACAGCAGAAACACAGCTGGAGAATACAACTGGTATTGAATACAACTGGTATTGCATACAAGTGGTATTGAATACAACTGATACTGTATACAACTGGTATTGAATACAACTGGTATTGCATACAAGTGGTATTGTATACAACTGGTATTGCATACAAGTGGTATTGTACACAACTGGTATTGCATACAAGTGGTATTGTACACAACTGGTATTGCATACAAGTGGGGCAGGTGACATTGGTTCAGCTGCCTTTGGTCACCAAGAAATGATCCTGCAACAGTGAGGATGATACCTGGAGAATCAGCAATACCGTACTAATACACCCCTTCTTTATCTCATTCTTGCCTTCTTGTCTCCCACCGCCAAGGAAGCGTTTCCCTGTCCACCTCCATTGTTTTTCATGGATGGAGGAGTTGGCTCATGGCTTGGTAGAGGTGAAAGTGTTGTGAGGTTTCGTGGTGAGGCGCTGGCACAGGATGCCCAGAGAAGCTGTGGTTGCCCATCCCTGGCAGTGTTCAAGGCCAGGTTGGATGGGGCTTGGAGCAACTTGCTCTAGTGGAAAGTGCCCCTGCCCATGGCAGGGGTTGGAACTGGATGAGCTTTAAGTTCCTTTCCAACCCAATCATTCTGTGATTCTATGATACGCAGCAGGAGTCAGGGCTGAGGCCATGGTTCAGGTGGGCTCTTGCTTTCCATGGGCATACAACCTCTTCTCTCACACGGGCCATGTGAGCTCCAGGGCCTCCCAAGCTTTCCTTTCACAGGTTGTCAAGCCAAACAAGGCCTCAAGCACTTTTACTCTTATGAAAAAGTACAGATTGCCCAGCAGTCACTTCTAGATGGTTGGAAACCCTTCACTGAACAATTCTTTCCATGTCCCTCTCCTGCTGTATCTCAAATGTTTCAGCCTTCCTGTACCACACCACTGTTTTCAAGAGTCTCAGTGGGAAATAAATGCCAGCATAATTGTTTCCTTCTTTGTATGCTTTCCCCAGTTTTTTCTTTGCAGTGACTGTGAATAAATTCTGACTAAAGAAGGACTGTTTGATCTCCAGACACAAATTCAAATAGACACAATCCTAGACACCCATGGAAATATTTACAGCAGACAGGGGGGCAAAGTTACAAGACACTGCTAAGATACATATGGTGGGATTCATCTCACTTAACTGTGGCGGTTCGGATGCCATGGGCTATCCATGATACAATACAGGACCACAAGCCTTTTCCATCTGGAAGTCAGTGGTGGAAAAGATGAAGGCCCCCCATCCAAAAAAAGTGGCTGTAAATGTCCGTAAAGACATTCCACCACACTTCTTATGGATTCCTGTTGTATCTCTGTCTCCCTATGACTGACTGCTGCCTCTCTGCTTCTGATTACAGGAAAAGATAATCATGGGATCATGGAATGGTTTGGGTAGGGATGGACCTTAAAGTTCATCTAGTTCTAACCCCTGCCATGGGCAGCTTATAAAACATTATGTGCCTCTGTGTACAAAGGATAGATGAATAGGAGCCACCAGGCTTTGGCGTCTACAGAACTCCTCCCTAGAATGAAACCTTAAAGAGATTGTTGGGCAAAACCTTTTTCACATCAAAAGGAGCACAGAGGAATGTTTAGTTTGAAATTTAGCTACAAGACATTTGGTTGCTGTAAAAACTTGTAGATTTTTATTACTTTTGAACCATATACATTGAGCCACAACCTCAGAAAAGACAGTTTGCCTGGCCTAAGAAAAACAATGAACCCCTGTCCAGTTCTCTTCAGCAGCTAAAGGCAAAATCTAATGTTTTAGCTTTCTAATTCAAAAGAGGGGGGAAAGAAACAATTACAGATTTCTTTTTCCTATGTGTATAACTCTTAAGAATCAAGAGCTCTGGTGAAATAGGGCTACAGAAGCTTCTTTAAACAGAGAGTGAAGTCCAAGACCTGAGTGTTACTGAGAGCCATTGTTGAGGCAAAGAGCAGTAAGTGACAACCTACATAGTAAGAGTGAAGAGGTATTAGCTGTACTATATTGTCAAGTGATAACACACATGCTGACTTTTCAGCACCTTGTGAGTAACCTGAAAATGAAACAGTCTACAGGTGGGAGCCCTAATGAATGGCACTGTCAGGAGATGATTCCTCACGGTTGAAGAAATCTTTTATTCCGCAGGGAAGTGAAGTAACCTGGCATTATGGGCCTGTGCCAGATTCCACTGCAGACAATGGAGTGATTTCAGAGGCCACTGAGTCTGCAAGGAAGACTGACAACCCACAGTTGGCTCAAATGAGTCTTCCTGTTGCTTGCTGCTGATGCAGTGCAGCAGAAAAGGCTTTGGAGTTCTCCCTGCTATGGCAGCTCTCCAGCAGGCTCCTCTGCCTTCCCTCGGATGAGACCCCTGCTCACAGATGCTCTGTTTCCAAAAGCACTTTCTAACTGAGGAAGGAAGAAGTTAAAGGTGAAAAGAATCATAGAATCATAGCATAGTTTGGGTTGGAAAGGACCTTACGATCATCTTGTTCCAACCCCTTGCCATGGGCAGGGACACCTCACACTAGACCATGCTGTCCGAGGCACTGTCCAGCCCAGCCTTGAACACTGTCAGGGATGGAGTACCCTTTGAAAACAGTCTATTTTGAAGGCAAGGATGATGCAGACTGGGGTTTTGGAGAAGAAAGTCTTATCCCCATCTCTCCTCTTCCCTGCAGGACTTGAGGATGGCTCTATTGCCCCAGTTCCCAACCTGTGCAATGAGTGTGAGAGCATGCTTTCTCTCAGTGCAGTATTATGATGATAAACACAGTGGTATTGTATACTCACTGTGATGGTGGGAAGGAGAAGGCCAGACGTTTGCCTCAGATATGTTGCACCATAAGATGCTACCACCCAGAAAGAACGAGCTCTTTTGCTCTGGTTTTCCAAGACTGTGGACACAAGGGTGGTGGGGGAGGCACGTAATTCCCAGAAACAACATGCCTTTACTGTCAGCTCTTAAAGGACTGAGATTCTGAATTGTTTGGCTTATGAAAGATTGCTGAGTGGGAAAACTGACAGCTGAATGCATACAACGTCCTTCCTGTGCTGGTAAAAGTCTTATCATCAGTGAGTGTGACGTGGTGGAGCAAGGTGGAGGGCTCCAGCCTTGGAGTGGATTCCCCTGCCCAAATAAAGACAACTAAAAGCTAGGCATGACCACTTCAGATTCCTTTTGCCTTAGGCCTTGAAGGGCTACCTCAGAGGGCAACTTATACCCTAAAACAGGATATAAGATAGGCTGGACAATCATTCCTTAAAAGCAGTCATTTCCTTCCATTGTCTGTTAGGAGAGGTTAAATCTGACTTTTTGATGCCTAGAGTCACAGAAAATGAATCCCACTCACTGTGTTCATCTTCCTTCTGGGTGAACAGGGATATTTGAGCTTCTAGTTGCAAGTCATCCTCACAGGGGAAGGGTTTCCACTGCACTTTTCCACCTGCAGACACAACTGCTTGAATAAAGCTTTGCCTGAGACAGCTCCAGCCTTGCAGAAAGTTTGTAGAATTATTGTAAAACTAATCTACTACTAAATGGGAAATAGAAGAAGTAAGATTGGACTGAAAATGCAGTACTTTTAGGAATGATTTTGTAGTTCTTCCCCCCAGAGTCTCAATTGAAAGGCTTATTGGGCTTATCTATATCTGTCAGGCACAGCATGGGATTCTCTAAATACTCACTTGAAACAGAGCATATTATGTAGAAAGTTTTGATCAAACTATGAGATGCATAGAAAAAAGGAAATGAGGAAGAACATTCTGAATTCAGCTTGGTTCAAAATTCACAGCTATATATGTTATGTATGCTCTTAACTATACAGATCTTGAGAATTACTGCTGTTCATATCACTGAAAACATTTCTGACAAGTGATATTTAAGCTAACAGTGCTCTTTTCATTTCCTGACAGTGAAAACTTGTTGAAATAAAACAGGCATCTGGATTTGCTCCAACAAGACTGAGATTCTTGTAAGACGTTGCATCTCCACCATTTGGGTAAACAGCATATCAATACAGTGAAGTAATCTCGAAATAACACCTTAAAAACAAAGCACCCACTGCAACTGCACTGCTTGAGAACTTCAGGAATTTCCCGAAGAAGGGAATCTTCAGTGTTACGCAAAATTGGATCACATTCATCACTACTGTTTTTGTTTTTGTGCTGGTATGTTTCAATGCTCCATCTGGTGAGTTTGAATCCACTATGTAGTCATCTAAGAATAGTGAGCTATAACATTTTGTAAGTGCTGTATATGACCAGGAAGTTATTGTATAGTTAGAAAGTCAAGGAGAGTGTTAATAGAGTGCTTTTCAGCTCCTGCTGGCGATCATACTCACCTCATGCTCAGCTTCTTTAAAGAAAAGCCCATGTCCAATGAACAAAGCAAAGGAGAAGGACCTTGGTGCAGTGGGAGCCCTCATCTGCAGAATAGATGAGCTGGGCATGGTGTTTGGTCAAAGCTTTCACCATCTGCCTGTCAGCCTTTGCAATGATGTTCCCCCACTTATGCTGGGAAAGGCCTTTCCTAGTCCTGTTGTACAGTGACGACTGGCAGTATTTCTAATAAGATCCTTGAGCTCAGACTTGGTTTGATGTGTGGTTATGGTGCAGCTGGGATGAAGGCACCCTGACATTAATGGTGTGAATCATGAGGGACCACGTCATATTTCAGACTGTTCTGGCAGCACAGACAGAGCCATGCAGTTAAAACTTCCATCAGTGAAAGGAAGGGTTGAAGGTGGTGTTTTTGGCAAGGTCATCCTGCAATGGATGCAGGCTCTGTGGAAACACCTAAAGCAGGTGTATCTCCCCAGCTTAGGCAGACAAGGGAAAAGGAAAATCAGGCAGGGACTGGCACAGTTTTCATAGCGGATCTGCTTTAATTTCTTGTTCAAATAAGCCTTTGCTGCTAGAATTTCTGAGCCCATGTAACACCTGTGAATCAGTGCTCCTGATGGAATGAACACAGGGGTCCACAGTGCAAAGAAGGGCTGTTCAGCTATCACAGCCAGCACAGAGGGCTGGCTGGTAGGTACCTCTGGTCTGAAACATGAAGGGGAGTCATGGTAGAACCAGGGGAGGTCAGTTATGATTAGCTTGGGAACAAGTAAACTAGATTAACCTTGGCTAATTTTAACCACCTAAAAATTATGCCAGTAGCCTAAGGAAGGCTGCCTATAAGTCAGAGGAGAGGAGGCATCTCCAGGGAGCAATCCATCCCAGCCATGTTAGATGATGCACTTACTACGGATGAACTGCAGTCTGGAATTATTTTCTCTTGGGTCTCATAGAGGCAGCTCATGTGGAGAGGACATTTGGCTTTTACAGTTAGATGGCAATTCAGAGTTAAGTACTCTTCATCAGAGAATTGATCTTGGGTGGCTCTTGTTGACATTTTGTCAAGATGAGCTTGGCTTGTTTTAAATATCTAGCGTGTCCAGCTATGAAAACAGCTATGAGTTTTCTCCCAGATAGGCAACCTATTTCACTAACCTATGATCCCTTCCCTCGTGGCAGATGACATCTTTCATTTGCAAGCCCATAATTAGGATTTTATGCTGCTTCTGAGCTGTGACTGCAGCTGCAGCGCTGTATTTAGTTCTGGCTACCTAGTTCCATGTGAAACAAACACAAACTGGAGGTGATTAAGAAAACAAAAAAGCAAGAATAATTAAAGATAAATAAAGACAATGGGTATAGTTTATCACAAATGCATCTAACAGTCTACACTTGCAGCGTAGAATATATAGGGCCCTAAGGAGGAATTATTTCACATGGCACTAAAGTGTATCATGAGAAGAGCTATAATGCAATGAGATAAGAAAAGACATATTTGGGCTAAATGTTACCAGAAAAATTTCTGACTGTGTGAACTGGTTGTGAAACAGTGTCCCAGGGGATTTCCCCACCCCCAAGGATACATAAAACTGCGTAAGGCAAAATATTAGGAAAGGGAACAATCCTGAATATTGTGTAGCATTTAAGTAATCCAATATGTCTTTCTCAGCACTAATTACTGCAATCTACAGTTCAAAGCCTAGAAGATAAGAAAACCATTTGATGATATGTGTTGCAGAGACACATCCCATGAGGAGTATTAATAGCAAGTCTGGATTTCTTATAACTTATTTCTGACACAGTGTGCCTTTGAGTGGATTTCGAAACTCAAAGATGAATGTCTAAAAACAGCCCTGTGTGCTCCACACTACATACCAGGTACTCACTGGTGGTCTGTAAATATTTCCTCCCCCACAAGTACTTAGCAAAAAAGCCTGTTTCCGAATGTCAAATCTATGTACTTAGTCTGCACTCTTTCACTTAAGCTGGGTTTTCTTCTGTAGCAAGGAGACAGATTTAAGTGGAAGAATTGCACTTTTAATGACACGTATGCAGGCTCACACAGGCCAAACCTGATGAAGATATAGATACTACAGATGTGAGTCTAGAACCAGGTCCACACCAGGAGCTGAGTGATGCATCAAACGTATAAATACTTAGAATTTCACTTTCTCACCATCATTGAAAATATGAACCAAGACAAGCAGGGTATAGTTACCTGCCTGCACTTAGCAGCAGCCTAAGGCAGTAATCTGAGAGGCATCCCATGAAATTCCATAGCATCATTCCATGGCCACCTTGACAGAAGACTTCCTGGGACAGGAGTGAGCAGTGTACCAGAAGTACTAGCTTTTGCTGTACCTTAGGTACTGAAAAACATTTTGGTCTGCTTTCACTTGATAGTCAAGTTACCCACAGGAAGGGTTTCATAGCTGGAAGGAAGCACAGTGATCTAGCCTGAAATCCTGCACTACTCAGTGGACTTCTCTGCCCTTGGTCACTAGTCTTTTTTGAGCTAGAAGGACATTTTAAGGAGCAGTCAGCCTTGAGCTAAAAATGATCACAGTGTAGGTATACATTACAGCCTTTGGTTCATCATTGTCTAGTTATTTCTATTTATACTTCAGCTGTTTCTCAAGATATGTTATGGTCAAAGGCCTTAAAAGTCTGAGCATACTGTATCAGTGTAACTACTGTTATCCTAAAACTTGCAATTTCATCAAAGGTAGTATTATTCTTTGACAAAATCTGCTTCCATAAATTTTAATTACTTTAATCCTCTGTGAAGCATATCATCAATCTGGTCATGTCATCTGAGATTGGAATCAAGCAGGAAAACCCGAAGATACCTGGGTAATTCCATCTATCCCATTTCAATACTCTTGTAACCTTTGCTTTTTTCCAGAGCAATTTGTCATATGTTGCTTACCAGGTTTTATATATTTATCTATTTACTGTGTTGTAGCTGGGTTGACAGCCCTGAGCTATACAGCAGGATGATTTCCTAAAAACTTACTCATGTTCCTTACTCTAACTGAAGAGATGGGTTGGATCAAGTCAAATAGGGTGAGACATAAGAGTTTCTGTTTTACAGGACTTAGATAATCCTGTGCATCTTTTACCGTATCAATCTGAAACTATGAAAGGCATGAATCATGATAAATACAATGTCCTGATAGAAAAGGTACAACACCTATGTGTGACTCAAAGTATACTAACTTATTTGCTGATACACACCATTAATGTGTTTTAAAATAAATACTTAAGAAGCACTTGTTAAATATTTCCTGCATTGCCAGCGTGAAGGAATAAGGACACAATTCTCCATTGTACTGCAACAAGCATGATTATAAATGGAAAGGCAGCTTTAAAATAACAATTTCTCTATTATGTCTCATTAAAAGCCAGCTGTTTGCTACCGGCAATGAACACAGAAGGGTCTGTAACAGCAATGCTCCAAGTTATGCTTTGTCTAAGTGCACATTGCTTATAGTATTATTCTGGTAGCTGCTGACCTGTTCCATTATATGACTTTGGAACAAACTCTCTTTCACCCTTGCTGTAAAGCTAAGCACATTTCTCTCAGAGTTCTTAGTAAATAATGGCCATATCTCCATTTACAAGAATAGAATGGAGCAGAAATTCCTCACTGAGCCTGTGGGGCTGGGCAAACCACCACAAATGTTTAAATATTTGATTGGAGAGAAGCCAACTTTTGAATGTCATGGAGAGTGGCCAGTGCCAAGCATCCAATTCTACTGCAGGACCTGAACGTTTGAGCTGGAGCTAACTGTTTACCCAGTCTGTCTGCCCAGGCAAACAAGATCCTCGAAGCTCATTGCTGAGAGTCTGCCCGGATCCCCGTTCCTCAGCTTTATGTACTTATTAGGTGCATGATAAAGGAGGGCATGAGGCAAGCACAGACTAACAAAGGCAGGGGAATGCCAGGCCTGGACAGAATGTAATCAGTGTGTGGTGAATGCTCTTATTCTGGATGTGAATATGGAGTTTCTGTTGTGAGGGTAGGTGAATAGCAGAAGGAGGGTGAGGTGAATTTTGAGTTCCCCGTACTGAACTCTGCAAGGAAAGCCAAGAGCTGACTGAGCCCTGATTAGGACTTGACAGCCTGATCCTTCAGGGAATATTCTCACTGATATAAATGGGAGCTCTGTCTGATGAAGAACAGTAATGTATCATATTGCTACATATATTAATTGTATTTCTTCAGAATCCACGGTCTATCTGCCTACGTTTGCACACTCTTACTGGCAGAACATGGAATAAAGCCAACGTCCTCTGAACCCCTGTTCAGTAGACAGTGTTCATTTAATTAAGTTTCTCAGCTACATCCTTAACCTTAGTACTTAACTCACCTTTGAATTTCATACTCTATGATATTCCATATTCCTAATAGCAGTTTCAGGAGGTTGACAGAGATCCCGTAATACAACCCCATGTGACACTCGGTGAAGGACAGAATGCTTAATTTGTCTCTAATGTGCTTGAGGAGATAAAAATAGATTTGTGGAGCTGATTTTCTTTTTTTTTTTACTGGGAAATAATTGAGGGAGAGAAAGCAAAAGAAATGTGGAGCTGGAAAACAGCAGCTTTTGAGGTTAAACTGGTTCTCTTTTAGGAAGTTATCTCAGGAGCTGTTTGTTACCTAATGTCATAGTTTGAAAGAGATCATTCAGTGTCAGAATTGAAAAGAGACTCAGTTTAAGTAACAATCTCTGTGATTTCTGTAGCATCAGAAGGACCTCTTCTGCACCAGCAACCCCGCTCCTTTAGCACAGGACAGTCCCCATGCTGGGGCAAGAGGACCCTCTGGTCTCTCTCCCTCACTCAGCCTCTGGCCTTTTTGCTGAGACAGCTGATAAATATGTCAAAAAGTGGTGCTGCTGGAAGGCTGAATTTGGATTACAAGTCCACGTCTCCAAACTGCCAGCTGGCAATAAGTCCGGTTGCTGCTGCCTTCGGCCTGATTTAATGCCTGACAAAAGGGGAAAGCTCCATGTGTCACTGGCCCTGTCAAAACACCCCTCTGGCTGTATTTTCTAACCCACTGACGAAGGCTTTAAAGTACATTCAGTTGTGGATGGAGATGAAATTGCAGAGGAGACAGGGCAATGGGGGAGACCCTTATACTCCCCAGAGGCAGAGGACATCCTGGGGGATTCCTGCATACTGTTACACACTGGCTTGGAAAGGAATAGGAGAAACTGGAGGTCTGTGCAGCTGCAGAGCTACACCATTACTGCAACAACAGAGGTGTGGTGGGATGTTTGTATGGCTGGTGTGTGTAGATGCACATGGATGGAGCTGTAATACATGAATACTCACTCCTTAGACTCTATGACATACAGAGAAGACAGAAAGGAGGCTGTGCTCAGGTCCAAGGAGACCTCTGACGTGCAGGATATTTAGGTATTTCCAGAGGTCCTTTATAATGGAATCATAGAATAGCGGAATCCCAGACTGCTTTGGGTTGGAGGGATAGCGGAATCCCAGACTGCTTTGGGTTGGAGGGGATCTTAAAGCTCATTCATTTCCAGCCCCCTGCCACGGGCAGGGTCACCTTCCACTAGGCCAGGTTGCTCCAAGCCCCGTTCAACCTGACCTTGAGCGCTGCCAGGGATGGGGCAGCCACAGCTTCTCTGGGCACCCTGTGCCAGCACCTCAGCACCCTCACAGGGAAGAATTTCTCCCTAATGTCTAATCTAAATCTCCCCTCTGACAGCTTAAAGCCACTTTACGCTTTTACTTTGCAAAGCAAATTTCTCTATGATGCATTTTCCTGTAGGATTCTTCTTCAGCCTCACAGGTCTCTCATCAGGAGGCCAGCCTAGGTTGTTCATTTGTTCATTTTCCCTTGTCAGAGTTTATTCCCCTGCATTATTCTAGAAAACTTTTTTCCCTCCTGCTCAAGTGCTGAAAGTGACAAAACTGGAATTACAGAGACACTGCCAAGAAGACAAGTTCCTGACATTCTCTGCTAAAAAATCACTGGTGCCTGGGAATATCAGTCAATATTCAGTTCTCATTTTGGTAGACTCAGTCAGTTGTTTTCTTGCAGGCATTGGATTTATAGAGGGAAAGAGGGCAACCTAAGGAACAGGTTTTCTGCACTAGAGGTAGGCTGAATGGCAATAAGCAAATGATGATATGAAATATGTATAGGCAACTGTGCTGACACTTTATTTCTGCCACCTCTGGTCTTCTCACAGTAGGATCCAGATCATCATATGGAAAAAAAGGCCGCACAAACTAGGAACTGTGCACAGTGTTGTCATAAGGGAATAAGACCAAGTTACCTGAGATGCTGAGAGATGCAATTTGAGAATCTGTATGGGCACTGTGCAGGGAGTAGCCAGCACTCTGGGAGGCAAAAAGGAGCCGCTGGGATACAACAATCAGATCCAAATCACAGGTGAACTTGAATGTCTCAAGGACAAGGAGCAGGCAGGGAGTTTAAAAAATCCCAGTCAGGCAGGGGTTTGTGCCAACAGTTCTAAAATGTCATCTTGCTCTGTAGTTATCTTTTCTGGGTCAGGCAGCCCAAAAATATCCCTCTGGTGAGAATAGGTGATTCCAAACCTGGCAGCTCAGCTGGTTCCATGCCCTATGTATATACACTGCAGATCCACTGCATTGCAAGGCAAGGATGGAGGTATCTGCAGGACTGATAGCAACGAGGATACACAGCTCATCTCATCCAGAGCTCAGGACAAGCTATGAGCAGTGCTGAGAAGGGAGCAGGTGCCTCTACAATCACCCCTAGGTAAACCCTCATTGCCAAAAGACAGCTTATGCCTCTGTCACAGATACTAATGATCTTCTCCTCAACACTAGAGACTTTCTTATTGGAAAAGTATCTCTATGGAAAGCTTTCATCCACCTATTTGCTGGATTGTACCAAGCACACACATGCATATAATGTGTGTGCGTGTGTGTATATATATATGTATAGGTTAGCTGCATCTCTCACTAGACTGTGTTGACACTGTATAAAAGCAAACCAAAAGATATTTTGACTTGGTATCTGGATTGTCTCAGAAAAAGAGCCACACATTTATTTTATCTTTGTCTGCATATATCAAGTTACAACTATAACTAAAGCATCTACAAGTGCCTCTAAATATCCTGACAGCATATTCTTCCTGTTTCATCTACATTTAAACATCTTCTCCAACAGTGCTGACTTTGATGATGTTTTGGGTTGACTTCTTTGACTAATTATTCATCTCACAACAACTTGCCTTCAAAAGTATTTTCTTTTATACTACATTATATTAATACTCCAAAAAGCTAAAGTCAGAATAGCATTCTTTGTTCTTACTGTAATAGAACCGGCATTAAAACATTGTTGGCATTTCTTGTGGAATGGAAACTTGAGGTTTTAGCTAGATCTGATACCATCTGTTTCACAGAAAGGCAGAAAAGTTTCCCTTAGATCTATTCCCTTTATTATTTTAATATAGACTAAAACTTTAAGCACCTGCTTGGTAGAATCCAGCTGTATTCCCATAAAAGCAGGGAGACATGGCTATGTCATAAACCTCCATGAAAAATATGCTTGGAAATCAGACAAATGCACTTCTAGCCAAAACCAGTCAATAGATATTTTGTCTCTGTTTGCTGCTCCCATTAATTTAAACTTCACATGTCATGGGGAGGAAAACGGAATACATTATCACGGGCGAGTAAGACTGGCAAGCTCTCTCAGTACGCTGGATGGAGCCAGGAACGATGTGCACAGCTCTGCTTACCACCCTTTTGCTTCGCTGACTGAACTTCCTCCTTGTTTTCTGTGTGTTGGAGGAATGATTCTGCCCAGTCTTGTTATTTATAGCCACGACAAAGCCAAAGTTTTTGTTTTGGAGTTTTTGTATCTAATGAAATACAACTCACAGTGAGGAACCCAGAACTAAAGCACCTTCTAGCAGATAACCATTTGCTCAGTCTTGGCCAGTTGTGAGAGGGAAAGAATAGACAGTTTTGCCATGCCAAGTGAAGGTGAGAGAGGGCAGCAGTTTAGCTTGTGCCACTTATCTTTTCCACAGTCCCAAGCCAAACCACTGCTACAGATTTCCCCCCTCCCTCCCACTCGCTGGACTTTCTAACATGAGAAATATCTTCCCATGGAAAGCAGTGGTTGCACAGCCACATGGGATCCTGCCTTACTCATACTGCTGGCTTCTGGCTCCTTTTTTATGGAGCTGGGCAGAGATGCCAGAGTTACCCTCTGACTGAGATCCCTCCTGGAAGCAGCAGCAGCAGAAGTCAGGAGGGAGTAGATAGGCTCCAAAAGACCCTCCCACTCATCATAGAAAGTAACTTTTATTTGACTAAACAGCAGGCAAGCATCGCATTGCATATTATTGCACATGTACTGCTAGATACGAGTCCAAAGACCAACTGCCCATGCTCCCTGAAGACATGAAATCTTTTCATAAGACAAAGCTGTTCAGTTCTGAGCCTTAGACAAATTCCCATCTAAGTATGATGCAGTTATCTGCACAGTATTTGACAGTAACAGTTGGATACTTATCCCTCACTCTCTGACCTTTACAGCTTTACCAGTGCTGTTTGAGTAATTGCTCTGCTGAGCACCAATCTAGATGAGAGCATTTCAGTGCTAAGCAGAGTGTGCTTGAAGTATTAGAGTTGTAAAATGCCTTGAGAATGTCACACTATAAATTACAAGCTTATTGAAAACCATGACCATATACACCCAGAACCTGAGTGGTGAGGAAAGGGGCTTGGTGAACCCAGACAGCATAGTCAGGCCATGTGCAGCATGTTCACTGCTCAGAAGAATGCTAAGAGAAGAAGCACAGCTTCCATCACAAGACAGTTTTAAACTCCACCATATATTAACCTTCTGCAGAGGGTGGTACTGACAAAAGGAGAATATGGGGTAAGTAGCATCAGAAAAGGGAAGTGGCAAGCCCATGCTATGCAGGGCATTAAGCCTTTAGAAGCCTTTGAGATCTTGAAGGCAAGTCAGGGCAGTGGAACAGCAGCAATTCCATTACAGTATTCCCTGGAACATCAGTAAAATATAGTACCAACATGGAAAGTTAAGTTACTCTTCATGGGAAGAACTCTCCTGATACACCTAATACCTGACTTTGTCTCCCACTTCTATTTCAATTGGCATCTAATGCCCAGGTCATGACTGATGAGTTGGAAAGAGGCATATGACATTTTTCTTCCTTATAGAGCCTCTAGATCCACCAAATAAATGAGTTTCAGGCTTCTGTCCCTGCACCTTGGGCTGCTCTGACACACAGGAGCCCACAGTGCTGCCTACAATACCACAGCGGGGTTTTGTCTGTTGTTTTCCACTGCATTAAAGCAGCAGTAATAACAGAGTGTCATGAGACCAGCACCGAACAGAAGAAATCCTGCCAAGTGAAGCTGTACTCATGTACAGCTCAAAAGCAGCAAGGACAGGAACTGTCCGGAGACTAAAACATTTCCATGTTAGACTTATGATTTAATACTTGTTTAAGTTGAACATTAATATGGATAAAACAACTTTCAGAATACAGCCAAGGCAGAGTTGATCCAAAAGTCAACAGGACAAAAGAATCTGGAGCACAATTCTGAGCCAAACCACTGAAGCTGATAATGTCTGGCAAGACAACTCACCTCGGAGAAGAGCTTGAGAACAACAAAACTCCATTAAATAACACAAATCAGGCCTTGCCCTTTGCTGACTGTCTCTCTGCCTTTATTCTGACCAGATGTAAAAGACTTATGGTCTTGGAGGCCTGGGATATCTTTTCTAAGAAGGATCAGGATTGCTTCTGCATTGGGGATTCAAATCAGCCTGAGCAGCAGCTGATCCTTGCAACTGGAGGCACAAGGACTAGAAACCTGTAAGTGACTCTGGCCCAAACTGTATTTACTGACAGAGAGCTGGTCAGGAGCTTGCCAGCTATTAATTGTACTTTGACAAATTAGAAAGGCTTCCTGTCGTCCATCAGGGTACCCACTTCCCATTATTCTGGGCTAACAGTCTGTGAAATGAAAAGGCAAACAGAACTTCATTAAAACAAAGTGAGACACTTTCTCGGCTGGCAGGTTTGGATGACTAAGAACCAAGCCTCAGGGGCTGCACTTCCAACTTCATCTCTCACTAGCTATATGGGGGAAAGAAGGACAAAAAGTCCTTTCATCTCTCTGTACCTTGGTTTTCATGTTCATCAAGCAGGGACACTACTGCCCAGAGTCCTCTTGAGAGCACTGGGAATGAATTACAACTCATAAACGATCCTGTGACCCTGTGGGGATGCAAAGTATCGCATTCTCATTCCAAACCCATTTTGAAAGCACTATATTATTACTACAGTGATTGAAGAACCAGTATTGGAGTATTAAAACCAATACCAAGCATTTAATTAATTCATCATCCAGCAGAGTACAAGAGAGAATGCATTCCTCCAGTCCAGTCTACTCCCATACACCTTGGCTACCCTTAACTCACCCAGATTCCTCTGCCCTGACTGTACACCTGATGGTACACCTAAGTCTCCCAATGCAGAGACAGACAGACAGACATCTCAGGACTGATTCAGATATACCCAGATATGCCCTGGGTGGGCTGACTCAGACTCTGCAAGTGTTTTTGTCATTCCAGGTCTTAGATTTGGTCTGTATTAGCAAGTCCAAGTTCTAGCCCTGAGGCCAGATGGCACTACACAGCCACCAGCCAGAGGATTAAGTTTTCCTTCTCTCCTAATCTAGGTGTCTGTGCAGAGACCATGAGCTAGGAGCAGCACCACCCTGGTAGTTCCCCAGGTCCCACTGAGCACGGTTAGTACCCTCTGCTACACCAATGTCAGGGCCTTTCTGACAGTAGGGCAGCAGTTCAAGTCCCCTGCCCTGCAACATTCCTTGCCTTGTTTAATTTATTGGCAGAGGTGTAGGCTTAGATGTAGGAGATAAGTGTCTAAGTTTGCCTGGATGTGCCAGGACAGCACAGCTATGTGAGGGATGGGTTAACTCCTTCTATCCTGTAGCCATGTGATGATTCTTCTCATCACAAAGGTGGCACAACCCAACATCTAAGTTGGTGAGGTAAGTCTGTATAAGCTGAATATGTCAAAGGAACTCAGAAGAACCTCACTGTGGTGCTCAGTGCTCTTGGAAAGCCGCTGTTTATTTCTGGATTTAAGCTCAGTGATTAAGCCTGTGCTCTGCTCACAGCCCTGTACTTGGGACCTTCTAGACCCAGGACACACATGCCAGCATCTCAGCACTTCTGGTGCTTTACACTGAAGCAGCCCCAGCCCCTGTACACAGCCGGATAGAGAAATACTGGATATGGATATACTGAATATAGAGGTAAAAGAAATTGGGGTACCCAGAACTTGTCCTTCATGTGACCGTGGGACACAAATCCAGGGACTTAGGCTGGGATGTCTGAGTCGCAGCCTCCTGCATGAACCAGGATACCACAGTGCCTCACAGCTATTGTCTGAGCTCTTTTGGTCCCACTGCTGCAACCACCCCATAATGAGTACCAGATACATCCACCTCCACAATGAGACAGGAAAAACGAGGGAGTATTGTCCCCAAAACGCCAGAGGGAGAAGAGTAGTTCCTAGAATAGTTTCCAAGCCACTGAACCAAAACCTTGGGTTTATATTCCAGCAGAATATAAACTTTTCAGATCCTCTTTTTACTTGATAGCTATCTTGCAGCCCAAATCCTTGAGTCTTTCACTCTGGAAAGGCAACATGGCCAACATCTGATGTTCTAGCATCCATAACAACATCTGGTAGTGGCAGCAGAATAGAAACAATGGGAAACCTGTGTATGCAGTCTAAAGCAAAGATAGGTTTAGCATGGCAAGTGGGTATCCATTTACATATATTAATATTTCTGTGATGAACCATACCTAATACAGTTACTGCAGCTTCTAAGGGTTAGGTGCTGTCTTCAAAGGCTGGCAGTTACAATTAGCCACAGCTCAGCTAGGTCATATGAAGTAAGAGGTGTTGGAGTATTTGCCTGATTGAGGCTACTATGCTTAATCCTCAGCATTTAAAATACTGCTTTTAAGTTGCCTTAAAATGTTAACAAAAGGAACTACAACTTTACATGCCAATTAAGAAACCTGCTCTAGATTTTGCTCTTGAAGTGCTTCGTTTCATTTGAATGTAGCTATTTGGATTGCATGGAGTAAAAGGCACATGCCTCAGAGTGGAAGCTTTCATTCCTTTAGGGCAACCAGAATCCCCTCACTGCAAAGGATTAAATCAGAAGTAAATTAAGAGACATACTACAGAGAAGGCTGGCTGTGTACTGTTCACTATGGACAAAGCAACCCTTCTCCCCACTGGTAAGAAATCACACTAGTGCAGAGACCCAGCACAAAGCCCAGACATCACTTAAACATCCTGCTGAGGGGTTTAAGTGTTGGCAAGGCTTTGTGCTAAGCCTCAGTAATGGGTTGAATATCACCCTCAAGAAAAAACTGGGACAAACTGCATTGAGATTTTGCCTGGGTCTGATTCTGTATTTCCACAGCCCTTTTTTTTTAGTGGGAATTTGAAATCAGCACAAGATATAGGAGGTGGCTTCACGTTTCATTACATACCTAAACCCTTTGTAATGAAAGGGGCATACAGATATATTATCCATGATAATATTTCTTGATGTAAATGGTCACTGCACATAAAACACATGCAGACCAGTTACACCGATCAAAGGTCGCGCAACTCATCTGAAGGAAATGGTGTGATGTGAACCATGTTGTCTCCGGGTCTTCCTTAGGGATTACACAGCCCCTGCCTTCATTCCCACATTACAATGCATTTTGCCTGTACCATGGCACAAACTGAGGCCCAACCACGTTGTCCCCTGGGATCCTGCTGCAGACACCGCTGGGTTGCAAAGACTGCTTCTTCACTAAGGCATTCATGTATTTATTCATACAATGGTGTCCCAAACTCTGACCTCAGGAAAGAGGGTGCAGATATTGTTTGTGGTATCCTGAACTTCCCATAATCTATTGATATTTCCAGCCAGGGCAATCATGTGGGCTGGCTGCTGGTGAAATCAGAGCCTCTGCTGGCTGGGTCTGCCTGTGTGGCTGTTTCTACAGAGCTGCTTCAGCTCTTCTTTGCTGTTGCTTTTCAGGGACTTCCACAAAAGGAAGCTCCAATGGAAGCTGTTAAAACTCCCCAACTCATCACACCACAGGCATGTTTGGAACAAGATCTTGAGTGGGAACCTGGAGATAAAAGAAAGGACACAGGAGGCAAGCCATGGTATGTCTCTGTCACAGCAGAGACTAAATGTCTTTGCTTATTTAGATTTAAATAAGAAAATACAAGAAAAGGTTTAAGCTCATGGTCAGTTGAAGAATTTAGTTCAAAAATCACAACAGGCACAACTCAGCAGTGTACTTCCCACAGGTATAAAGGTACCAGGCAAGAAAGCTGCCTTGCAAACCAAGTACAGCTTCATTCGCCAGCTGTGCATCCAGTGAGCTCAACACTGCTGATCTGGATCCCACATTAGGCAAAAGCCAGTTGTCAGCTTCCAGATCCAAGCTTTTCCCTGTTCAGGTCAGGGAGCAAGGCAAGCAAATGAGAGGTCCAAAAGCTTATTATTGCATGGCAGCTAGCACCAGGACTGCCATAGCAGTGTGAGCAGAGCATCCTCTTCCCAAGAACTTGCTGCACCAGAGATTGCTGGGGAGGTTACCAGAAACCTGGTAGGAAGCATTTCTGTGTAATCTCTTCCTAGAGGAACTTAACATTTTATCACTTCCAAACAGGACAAGGGGTAGTGGGTTCAGACTTAAACAGGGGAAGTTCCAGTTAGATATAAGGAAGTTCTTTACTGTGAGGGTGATGAGGCACTGGAATCAGTTGCCCAAGGACGTTGTGAATGCTCCATTCCTGGCAGTGTTCAAGGCCAGGTTGGACAGAGCCTTGGGTGACATGGTCGAGTGGGATGTGTCCCTGCCCATGGCAGGGGGTTGGAACTCAATGATTTCAAGGTCCTTTCCAACCTTAACTATTCTATGATTCTATTCAATGATTCTGTAAAGCACCTGATCTGGTTTTGTGTTTTTCTTCTGAAACATTATTCCTGTTCTGGATATTCTCATCAGCCATATAAATGCATTGGCACTTTCAAGAATGCTGCTAAACTCCTGATATTAATAGCTATGTCTAGACCAGTAAATTAAACAGGACCATGACACTAGCTCTAACAGTGGTGTATGCTTGTCTGTACTGTTTCATGGTCCCTTGACATGGATTAGCATCTGCTAACAGGCAATACTAGAGCACATGGTTGGGAACAGCACATTCCTGGGACGATTCCCAGTAGGCAGGCTGGGTGTGGCCAGAAAGTTTAGTCGTGTGGATATGAACCATAACATGCCCTTTGGCTTCATGCCACACAACAGCCACTGGCCTGCTGCATTTAGTAGGACAGCTGTAGCCAGAAGGGCTTTTCAATAGCAAGCTCCATGGGCCAATTAAGCAGAATATGAAAAGCATCACTGCGTACCTACTGAAGAAAGCCCATAATACGTAGATAGTAGCCTGATCCCCTTCAGGGGAAGAACACAACATTTCCACTAATGGCTTGGAGCTGTGTCAAAGCACAGACGGTGTCAGGAGGTTTTTGCCACACTTCCCAAACTTTATCAGCAATCTACGATTAAACATGCACACAGAAGGCTTCGTGCTGTCCCTCCCAAATACCTTTCCATGCCTGCAGGCACGTTCAAGGCTTGTTCAAGACAGCTTGGCTTGAATCTGATCAGTTATCTTCAAGGTAAACACTAATACCTCCTAACCTGATAGGCTTTTACATGAGTAACCAGATGGGAGGGGTTTGGATTGCCTGGGTCGGCCACCACCCTGAGCAGGTCTTCAGTCCGACAGCACACAGAGGCAAAGATACCTGTTCGCTCTTGTGTGAAGAATTTGGATGTTGGAAAGCAATGGCTTAAGGACTCTGGTTCTTGCCACAACTCTTTATTCTCTCCATCAGCTCTTGAAGGCCACTGAACCTGGAAATCTGCGGGTACAGACTGAACAGGATGATCCCTACAGGGTCAGTGCATTGACTGGTCAGTCAGTAAAAGGCAAACTAGCACCATTATGGTTTGTAAAATCAAACACTGAGATAAAAACATGCTTGGCTGAGCTTGGTAGAAACATCATAATACACAGGAGACAGTTCCTAAGTGTCTTAGAGACAATTCTGTAGCATTCCTGCGTTCCAGCATTGTACATTTGCCATGTAAATGTCAGCTCCAGACAAGGGACAAGCAGAAATGTTGCATATTGCACTTCAGAGGGTGTTACCTTCCACAATGAGCAGTTCTGGTAATGCTAAATCCTATGGGGAGGAGAAGGCTGTGGCAGAAAACACTGAGCCATCAGTTCCTGTGGACCTCCACCCCTGCAGAGACCTGCATGTCCAGCTACAACTGAACAGAGAGGGAGGGATCTTTGACTGTCTGCATCCTAACCACTCTTGCACATTCTTCTCTAAGAACAGGAGGAAATTGTCCACAAGGTCTCACTGGCCTTTGTAACACAAATAAGAACATACTTGCAGTCAAGTAGTAGGAAATGTGTCCAAACCAGTATTGAGTAACCCTGCTTGAGGAGAGGAGTGTCTGTAATCAGTGGGAATTGATACTGATGTCTCAAAGGACTTGGGAATACCAAGGACAGGGCAAATCCAAAAAAGGCATAAGTAAATATTTAATGGAAGACTGCAAGAACTTTTCCTTTTAGGTAAATCACTCTTCATATCTGAGTTCATCCCAAGGTGAAAAGGACAAAAGGCAACTAAATGGGAATTACCAGAGTAATTCCAGAAGCAAACAGTGTTGCTTATGCGAAAACGCTTAACAAAGAGAGGCAGATAAGCAGTTTGGAAAAGAACTGGATAACTGATGACACTCTTATCTAAAGATGAGCAGCAGATGACCCATTAACCACATCTGACTTGAAAGGGTTTGGTCCCTCTGGCAGATCCCTCTGCAAGCAGCTTCCACTAAAAGGTAGAGATAGGTATATCTGGAAGAAAGGGCCCTAAAAGATGCACCTGAATCCTACTCCTGTGGAGATTACAGTGAATTTTGCCTCCTGAAATCAGTGCAATTTCAGTTTCTTCTGAAGCACATGCAGATATATTTCCATCTATACCTGCAATTCCATTGGGTTCCTCTGTTGCATCCATAGCCAATCCCTGGCAAAGTAGCTGTATGCTCTGAGGAGATGAAATGTGAAGCCAGAAAGGAAGACTCATGCCTTGCCTTTATCTAGCAACAGTCACAGGCAGGTGAGCAATGTGTGGTGTGACCCTCTGGAAAAATCAGTGCTTAGTTTCATTAATGTATTAGAATAACTTAGGAAAAACAAGTCTGACTGTTTCATTAACTTCCCCTTGCAGGAGAGTTTGGTTCATGTATGGTGGTAGGGACATAGTTCTCCCCAAAAGAGTAGAATGGTAATAATTCAAGACTCCAGAAAGTCAAAAAGTGAAAAGCTAAAAGCTTTGTCTCTATGCAAAGCCTAAGCACCACTGAAGTCAATTGGAAGGTCATTGCTGCGTTTGGTAGGAGCTGAAGTTCACCTTCTAGAGACCTTGTTCCCTTCCAAGCTTTTCAGATGGCAAAAAAGCTTAATTTATCACTGCCAGTTTTAAAGCCTCACAAATTACACATTTACAAGGACTTATTTCACTGTAATAAAAGAACTGTTCTATTTCACTTGAACATTCAGCATTGTGCAAATTCATTCTGGCTAAAAGGGTGGTCATTTTTGAGTTGGATAGTTCTTATGACAAACAACTAAAATATGCATCTGGAGCTCTTGGGCTTATGGGATTTAAATCATTAAAACATTTTTTATGGGAAAAGACACAAGTACACATAAAAAACCTACAGTTTTGCTCTGAGGGAGAGTTCATTTAAGTGTACAGTATTCACAAACACACTATTTAAGCACACATGTGCCTCAGATGCACTATTTATACATACATTTGATGCACATCTGTGTGTGGTTTTGTATGTATCATTTGCATGACATCTATTATATTCAGCCACATTTACTTTTGTCCCCAACAGCCCAGTTTGAACTGGGACCCACTGGTTTTTTAATAGGTAAACATCAAACTTCTTAAAAGGAAGAAACAGAACAACAGAGCCTTTTTCATACCAGATTGATGCTGTGCAAACACAAGGCTCGATTCAGCCATGAGAAGGTTTAGTGTTGGACAAATGGGTATCCTGCACCTTTGGTGCTTCCCTAAATTCAGGGACAATGCAATGATTGTTTAAAATTACCTCCTCATCATAATCTGAATGGTCATGTTCCAAAATGGCCTAGTGACACTTAGCTGCTTTCCTGGCTTAGTGGACTTCCACACACTTTTACTAGTCCCTACTAACCAGCAATGCTGATGACTGCCTGCTTGGTGATGCTGGGATGGAGGGTACCACACATGGATGCTGGAATGAACCCACATACCTGCCTGGAGCACAAAAAGAGGGGAGGTTTCTAAACTACACGGAGTACAGACCATAACAGGAAAGGTTAACTGTCCTTAACTCCTCCTCCACTTAAGGGGCTTCTGATTTATGTACATGGCATGTTTTATAATACACAAGGGATACCTTGTGATCTGGGCTTGGATTAAGCAAATAGAGTGTAGCTGTCGGTATGAAACTCAGTCCTCTCCCTTGTTCCCAGGGCAGTTTTATAATATCCATATTTCTGAATCCAGGGAAGGAAATTAATGACTTTGGGAAGTTGCTCAGTGTGTGTGTTATAGGGAAAGCCCATGGAATATACAGGGAAATAACTGCTGTAGATTATCAGTGCCAAAACCAAACCTGTGGTGATTTATAGAACTATCTGAATAAAAGCAGTATGGCTACCATGACTTTGCCATCCACTAAGATGCTCCTCAGGTCCATTTGAAGTGTGTCTGAGCAGCTAACCAACATGCCTCTGCTGAAACTCCTCTCACAGTGCCTTGGAAGGGATCCACCTTCATGTTAAAGTCAGTTAACACATTTTGTGCTGCAGATGTGACAGCCTCAGTTCTGTTCTACAACACAAAACCACGTACTCTGGCCTCTGTGCAAGGATGCTAATATGACAGAGCCCTCAGCATTATTGTCATCTATCCTTCCTTTCCCTTCTCTTTCCCTAGCATTAGGATGAACCTGCTTGATAGAACTCAATTCATTGGTCCTTGTGCACTTGCTTACACTGGTTCTCTGTATCAGTACTTTCTATGTCCTACTCCTCTTTCAGGTGTTTCTGTTGGATTCATGAGAGCAAAGCATAGAAACTTGCTTTCTGTACACTTACCTTTCTCCTTCCCCTCTCCATATGCCTTCTTCCACCATCTGTCACCATCTTCTTGTTGCTATACCTTTTCTCAACAGGCATCACAAGCATTTCTCTAGGAAATAGGCTCAGACCTCGTGTGCTGCTTGTTTTGTGCTGTATTCACGCAATCGTGTCAGAGCCAGGAAACAGTAGGAAGGAGCGAGGCATGGAGGAAAGTAAAGGCAAGGAAAATAACCAATGGCTTTCAATGGTTCCACAATGCTGCACCAAGCTGCCTCTATGTAAATCACATCTTAGGATTTAAAGCACGCAATGGACCTTACTCCTTATGAGTACTAACCCAGGAAATCATCTGTAACAAAGCAATCTCAGTACCTAATGGTTCTTCTATCTTAAAGCATCTTAGAAGTTCAGCTCTTAGAACAGATGTTGTCTTCAAACTACAGTTACTAAAAATTTCATCACATGGATGCACACATGGCACAGAGCTCTGGCCCAGGGACAGCAGACACTGAAATAAAGGCAGGTAGCAGGTAGCTGTTGGTATCATGCGACTGTGTGACTCAGATTCCATCTGGTAGGGGTTGGTGGCCTGGCAAATGTATCTACCTATACACCAAGAGATCATAGAATCATAGATCTATTTTACAATGCGTTTCAGTGTTGGCAAGCAGTGGGGCAATCACTATTACAGATCTTTTTCTTCACTGAGATAAGAAAGATCTTTTCTTAACACTTATCTACCATTGGGAAAATCTTCAAGGGAATAAATAAGGGAGTCTGGTTCTGACAGATTATCTTACCAAGTCAAAACCAGGCCATTTGTATGTGAATTGAATGTATTAGAAAAGAATTTCCTGTAGTTTGATGTTTATCTAAAGATGCGAAAGTGATGCAGATAATGGTTTATCAGTCTCCTATGCGCATTCGTGATGGGTGTATATTAGTGCTCGGGCCAGCTTAGCTGAAACTCTGACAAGGGTTGGAGTTTCCTCTGGCTCCTATTGGCAACAGCTTTTCAGCCTAGTAGCGGTTCTTACATGAGAGCTGTTGGTTCTGGTTTGTGTTTGTGCATGTTATTATTACTTGTGTTGTAGTATTCACCATTAATCTATTCACTCATCCACCCCTGTACTCAAAGAAATCCTCCTGCTCTCCCAGATGACACAACTCACCTAACACACTCAGAAGCAAAGCAAGATGCACAGATGCAAGGCCGGGTCACCTACACCAACTACACTATCTCCAGGTAGGTGAGATAAGAACCTATCCCAGGGTCAAAGTAACCCAGACAAAAGGGTGGAGAGGACAGGACAGTACCTACCAACAGCTCTGTGGAGTAAACAGAAGTGCCTTCTTCCACCTTGACTGTTTCTCACTGTTGGCCTTTTTACAGCTACAAAAAGAGGCGTGATGTCTCTTGTATCTCTGCCAGGACTGCAGGAAACACACAGCCACCATCCAGTGTTGTTTTTCCTGATGTAGCTTGTCAAAATGGAAGGAATGAGTCAGTGTTGTGCAGCACAACAACACGATTAACACCTATTTCATGTGTGTTCCTGCCTCCTTATCTCGCAGATGAGGGTTTTGAATCTTTGGGGTTTTCAGCACACAGAGTCCTCGGTGTCCTACAGACTTGCCCTTTAGGGTAGCAAGGACAGTTCTCCTTGGCACCTCTTCAGAGGCTGCTTCCCAGCTCTGGAATATTGCTAAAGATGTGACAGAACCCTCAACACCCTCCTGCTGCAGTCACAGGTTTGTGTTCAGAAGCTGAACGTTTGTGTCCTGCCAAGCTGGATACTGGGAACACAGTTGGGATCGTACCTAAGGGAATGCTTATGCACTACAAGCTGTTTCCTATAGGTGGAGTGATGTATTTAATGCTTTGTGGTGGCTCTTCACACTTGCAGGTTAATTTGGTAGGTGCAGCATTGCTCAGGGCAACCCCACAAACCCATTTCAAAACAAGGTTTTGACATATAATAATAATAAACTTGTCTTTAGCATTCAGGCAGCGAAAGAAAAACTTCCTGTTAAAGGAAGTTGTGAAGGCAGTGGGATTGCTACAGGATTAATTAATGGAGATTTAAAGCAATATTTCATCTGTTTCTAATCACTCGTCTCCCTCCAGTATCCCAGAGACTCTGGATGGGCAGACCCTGTGATCACAGCTTTGTTATTTAGAAGGAAAAGAAACCCTTCTCACTTCAAGTGTTCTGCATTGCAAGAACTCTCCCTTCTCTTCCTTCAAAGCTCATCTCCAAACCCACTCACTGGCAAAGCTGCTGCTCCCTTCCTCTGTTAACACCCAGAATCTTTTGCATGACAAGAGCATTCTCTACCTGATGCTAAAAGTGCCTGTTACTGTACGTCATGGGCTTAGGCCATGAGGGGTTAGTTGGGACGTGGGTTCAATGAGCATTGGTCACATTCTGGTTACTGCTGCAGCACATTCCCATTTCTCCATGGGAAACGTGGCCTGGGTGCAGAGAGTTCTTCACCAGTGGCTGGGAATGAAGCATGCAAAGGGCTGTTACCACAAAACAGCTGAAGTGTTTCATGTTTGCTGCTTGTGAACCTCCCATTCAGTTGTTGTTGTGACCATATCCTGTTATTGTGCTCCCCAGCGTAAATCTCACATATTCAAGTAGGGCTTTTATCAGACAAACAAAGCAACCTTGAATAATGGGTAAAAGAATCCAAAGGCACCCCATCTTCCGGCATTAGCCTGAAAAAGGAACCGTTCATTATAAACAAAGCTGTACTTTGAAACTAACTTTTGACACAGAGAAGTGACTCCGATGTAATTGTTGTGGATGTTATACACCAGATCTGGCTTTGGTCCTTCCATTCCAATGAGTCCACACAAACACTTCCCATACAGGGTCTCTTCTCCTGTGACTCATGTAGAGCTAAAAAAAGGCTCATGGGCAGGTAACGGCCCTATTTATTGGCTGAAAGGACTATTAAACTAAATCAGAATAAACATTTCCTGCTGGTCAATGATTAAAGGTTTCATTAGTCTCGCCTGCAGTTTTCTGTATGCAGGTTTTGTAAATGATCTTCATGATGAGCCAAAATATGCATTGGGAGTTATCCTGACCTTGCCCAGAACAGCTTTATATGTTTGCCTGCCTATAAAAACACTTTCTGATACCCCATCTCTGACCATTGCCAGATGCATTTGCCACATTGTAAAATACAGAACGTCGTTTACCTCTGGGGATTAAAGGCAGTGAGGGCTGTGTAATGACAGCGACTGAATGTGCTGCCCTTGATCACAGTTGGCCACGCCCTGAGCCATCTGTTAAAAGGATTTTGTACCACCAGCAATGGCCCTAGATTAATCCAAAGAGAAAAAAGAAGATGCAACATCACAAGCTTCCACACAAACCAAAGTGCAGGCTCTGCACACAGCCAGGACGTATCTTCTTGCTGCAATCCCAACATCAGTCCCTTTGCTGCTGTTGCTTTCTGTGCTATACATCAGTTCAGTCACCTCCTGTTACTGTGTGCAGCTTCCCTGAGCTCTTGTACAGCTCTGTAAGGGTTATTTCCATTTGTATCTACTGCAACTGCAGTTACACACAGGAACCTATTGAAAATCCCAATAGGAATGATGCCCTTTTGTCTTAGGGCACTAGGATGGACAGGTAAAACTCCTCTGTTTAGACACAGCATTCCCATGGCATCCTAAAAAGAAGTCACTGGTTAGTTATGGTGCATGTTCCCTACTGAAAATGGGAATCACAGGAGACCAGAGCAGGAATTACCAGGCTGTAGATGGGAAGTGTTTTGACACCATACTTACAGAGGGCTTCTCAGGAGAAACACACAGCCAATGCAAACAGGACCACTTCATGCCTCGAGTTGTTCATGTGCAAATCCTGGACAGAGATGCAGTGACAAAGGGCCAAGTTCAATGCATATTTAATATTTCACTGCTGGGGTATTTTTGGCAGCTGCTTTGATGATCAATATACTGTAGGGCAGAACTGTCATTCCCCCTCAAAGTCATCAGAGTAATGCATGAGCCTGCAGTCTTTGCAGCATAGCGTGTGCTATGTGGCTTATTAGCAATCAATCACACACATTCCCTTCTCTTGCCTCCCTAGAGTTAAAGCTGAGATACATTTTCTCCTGGTAAAGGTCAGGGAACTGGTTTATATGTAAATTGTGACACTGTGGTCCTTGGGGGATTTGAACAGAATGTAATATGAAGTATAAATGTATTTGTTTGGAGGTAAAGTTGCTGAAATCAATGTTTTTTGTTCTTGGCTATGTCATTGAGCTGAAACAGTGGTAATTAATCTCTGCACTGGAAAGCAGACCATGGGAGAAGAAGATGTGGTCCTTTACTGAAATTTGATTGATTATTATAATGGCTGGGAAAAAACATGTTCAGAAAGAGAAACAGAGATGAAGACAACTAATGAGGACTTACACCCTTCCTCTATGATACTCTCTACAGTACCCCAAATGGAGCCTGCCCTGACCTTCTTTCCAGGGCTCCTGTTTTGCAACTAAGGTATTGGATCATCTTGTTCCAAAATGGGGTACTGATTGCAAAGTGAATGTCACAAACCAAGTAGGATATCAGAGAGCTGCTGCCCATATTGGCTCAAATTGTGAATTCTGGGATTCAGGAGACGATTAGGACCTTGAAACTGTGCAACTTCAGCCCCTCCAGTGTGCCTGTTTGCTTTTCCCACCCCTGCCACTGCATTCTGTGCCATCCACTGCATTCCACAATGCGTACCGGGAAATGCCAACTGCTTGCAGCTGGGCAGATGGGCAGGAGGGGCATCTCATCTCCCTTTCATTGATTTTATGCTTACGTCACATAATTCACTCTTCTGCAATCACTTGACTTGAAACTGCTTGGCTGTGCATTCAGTAGAGCTGTGTAATCTTGTGTTTTCCTATAAGATCATAGAATCACAGAATGGTTTGAGCTGGAAGGGACCTTAAAGCTCATCCAGTTCCAACTCCCGCCACCAGCAAGGACACTTGCCACTAGAGCAGGTTCTTATCTTCTTTGTAGCTGCCCTTTAACTACTGGAACATGGTGATAAGGTCTTCCCTGATCCTTCTTTTCCCCAGACTGAACAGTCCCAGATCTCTCAGCCTCCTCTCACATGGCTTTCCAGTCCTTGGAACATCTTTGTGGCCCTCCTCTGGAACCTCTCCAGCCCATCCACATCTTTTCTCTATAGCGGGGACTAAAACTGAACACAGTTTTCCAGATGTTCCAGTGGGACAATGACATCTTTATCTGCTGGTGATGCCCTTGCTAATGTACCCCAGCACCTTGTTGGCTTTCCTTGCTGCAGCAGCACACTGGTCACTCCTATTGAGCTAATTATGAGACCAAGGGCCAATTCCACCCCAGGTAAGTATAATTCACAGTTCCTCCTCCCACCTGCCTTATCTGTTTTAATCTCTGCTGCAATGCAGATGTAGTGTGCTGTTAATATTAGATGCTTGACACCCATAAGATGGCTGCAGATCTGCAGTGAGTGACTCCCAATGTTTCATTAATGAGATCTGTTGCATTAATTCAGGATGATTATACACACCACCAGATCTTTATCATTATCTACTTTTCATTATTATCTCACATCATAAAGCTGCATTTAGCTACATAAAAGGTGTTTAGTGAAATAATTGCTTCAATGATCCAAATTTCTCACAGTATGAAAACCACAAAAGCCATCTTGAAGTAGGACAGGGAAAACTGCGATGGGTTCAAGTGATTATCTGAATTAATGAACAGAAATCTGGGGGTTTAACACATATCAAAATGTCACCAGGGTGTTTGATGCCAAATGCCTCAGTTTCTCTTTGAAAATAAGCCCATCTCATTGTGTTGTGAATCCCAATTGACTGATATTTTCAAAGCACTTTGTGCTGCTCAGATGAAAGACTTCTCTAAATCAAAGTATTATTACATGCGAAGTTCATGTCTGGAGCAAGCTTTTAAAAGAAACCATCTGAAAAGCACGATGAATAGTGGAAACGCTGATGCAGCCATTAGCTGCTTCACATCAGAGTGTGGGCAGAGGGTCTCCTTTTATGTTGTTTATTTCAAACAAACAACTCTGGGAATCTCCCGTGGAACTGAAACGCACAAACCAAAGCCTCTTCATGGGTATTTTTGGTTTATCTCCCCATGAATCTCAAATTCATCATGTGGAGGGAATGTAGAGCACATTTTTCTCCCCCAGTAGATGCTCACTTTCCCACAAAGAATAAAACCCATTTTCTTGCTCAGTTTGTCTGCTTGTTCACCCAAGGGTAACAAAACAACCCCAAAGCAGGAACACCCTGTCCCTGAACCCTGTCGAAAACTAGCTAAATAAATAAGAGATGAAGAGGGATGACTCGGAGGGTTCCCAGGCAGACCTGCTGTATTTAACATCATGTATACAGTGACCACCGACACATGAGCCCCAGAGCTCCTAATTCCTGAGGTATTGCTCAGCAGTGAGTAATGAACCCAAGCTCAGTGACTCACACAGGCTCCCAAATGCAGCTGAGCGTGTGTCAATGAGCACCCAGGTTCTAGGAAATGTGAGTGGGACGAGAAGGTCTCTTGTATCTGCCTGTATTAGAACGGGGGAGAAGCTTGGCACACTGTCAGGGTACTAAGCACTTTAGTTACAGCTGTTGGTAGTCTGAACATCACACCAGAGGTTCCCAGCACATTCAGTACTCCAAAGGAATTTTGCTGCTGTGTTTTGTCTTCCAGCCTCCTTCCAGCTCTCACACAGACCTCCCTCTTAATTCAGATTAATCCTTCAGCTACCAGGATTTCCCTGATAGACAGACAACCTCTCAGCAGGAGTCAGCTGAAACCCTTCTCTCGCTGCAGGAAAAGCTTTGCTCCATGAACTGAAGTATATTACCCAGTGAATACTGATGTGGATGTGCAGTGCAGGAGGCAGCCAGCTTCAGTGAGAGGAACATAATCACTGCTGTAAATCAGTTTCTAAACTGTACTAAATCTGGCACACAAACCAGGCTGGCCACAACCGGTCTCTGAGGATTAATACTAATCACCTTTGCCTGTTTTAAGTATCAGACAGCAGCTCGAAGATATGCCTCATGCTTACGGATGCTTTTTGGGCAACACGGTCTAGTGTGAGGTGTGTCTGCCCATGGCAGGGGGCTGGAACTGGATGATCTTAAGGTCCTGTCCAACCCAAACCATTCTGTGATTATATGATTCTATGAGAGGAGTCAGGCACTTCCCAGCTGGTGATTCACAGCCCCTTAAACTCTTGGTTTAGGATAGGAGAAAGTGCCCTCTGGAGACATCTCTCTATTTGCTCAAGATTAGACTCTGTTCACCTATCTGACCAGCCATCCTGCTCTCAGTGGTTTAGCACCTAATGTCTTTGGACCATTTTCTATGGTTTGGGGCTTTCTTTGTTTATTTCCTTCTGACACGCAGTTTTATTACACCACACTGACAATGTGACACAAGCAAGTGATAATCTGTCTTGTGATAAAGTGACATTATCACACCCCTCTGTTTTGTTCTGGTGGTTCAGGGTTGAGGATTTATTCCACTGCCACTTGATTGCTGACTGTGCTGAGCCCTTAGATATGCTGCTAATCATATGTCAAAGGAGAGGAGGGTACATAGAAGTTGCCCATGACAATGTTGACGTTCACAGCTCCATTTCAGTGACATATTCACTACTGCGTCATAGAAACAAATACTCCATCCACACACTGCTGCAAGATGCAGGATTTATCTTGTGGAAATGTTTTGATCATAGAAGGTCTTCAGATGATGTATAATGTGTAGATATGTTTTGAACTTGGCATGTCTCTACTTTTCCCCCCTCCTATTCTTTCCATTGCTGGCTGGAGGGGTGTTGGGATGCAGACATAGAGTTTCACATCAGTTTTGGTATGAGTCTCAGACATGAAGTGATTTCGATATCAAGCTGGTTTCTGATTCCTCATTTGGGAATGGCTCACTGCAATCTTTGTTGCTTGCAGATTTCTGTGTATCAGTGATGAATTGCTTCCACTCAGCCCTGGGGAATGAGCTTAGTCATGAACACTGCACATGCCAATAGGTGGTAATGGAGTTGGTCTGGGCTCCCTAGGGATGGACCTTTGGTTTGCTGTATCCTTCCCTCCTATACTAGAAGTAATACAAATTAGTTCATCGTTTAAGATTCATAATGGCATAAATTAGGCATTTTGCGCAGTTCACCATTACAATGACCTATGTTTTCCTCATGTACTAGATGGCAACTCATAAGGCATTAACTCACATGTGGCATTTTCCATGGATTAAAAAGGCTTTTGGAAGCCTCTTGGACATCTGCATGGATCCAAAAACCTATACAGATATACTAGCAGCCTTTACACATCACAGCTACAAGTAGGGTCTCTCCTTATTTTGCCTGCTAATCCATTCATGCCCTTTGCAGTGTCAGAATTCCCCACTGTGACCTAAAGAATGTCTATTTGCAAAGGAAACCACCAACACAAACCGATTCCTGCGTGGTTCAGTGTCAGGATTGCTCTTTTCTCTCTCCTTTCTCTCTGACACATGGATCCAGCAGCCCGTGCTGCAGCTGTTCACAGCACCAGCAGAGCCGGGCTTTGCCAGAAGAGAGTTTCTCAGAGCAGAGTCAACAGAAGCAATGATCTGTCCTGTCCCCAGCAGCCTCAGTGCAATGTCTGGCTTCAGATGGAGCTTGTCAGGCCAGGGTGTTTAATGATGGGCACAATCCTGATTACAAAATGGGCACACTGATCAAAATCCCTTTCTCCAGTTGGCTCGTGCAGGCAGGGTCCATGAATATCATGCAGGATATTGCTGAAACTCTTACATCATCTCAGCAGAGTGGATGAGAGAGATTTCTCAGCACACTATTCAGATGAATTGACTTTTGGAAGGGCAAGCTTTCCTGCACTTCTATCAGATGGCCTTTTAAAAGTGTTTATTTCCTCTTTTCTGGTTTTCCTGTCTCTGTAATAACTATGGATAATAGTTTTTACATGTAATAATAACAAATAATAATTATGTCTTATAATAATATGGATTTATAACTACAAGCGCTCAGTAAAAATGCTGGTGTTGGGAGTGAAGTGATCAGGTCAGCTATAAAGGTCTGCTCAACTTCTGCTAACGTAAATAAGCAGAATACTGATGGCAGAGAAAGCTATGATGATTTATACCGGTCAAAAGTATAGGCCCATTGACTTTAAAAATCATAGAATCCAGAATGGTTTGGGTTGGAAGGGACCTTAAAGATCATCCAGTTCCAAACCCAGTGCCATGCGCAGGGACACAAGCGTTTGCCCTGATTTCCCTTTAGAGGCATAAGAGACTGAAAGGCTCCTAAAATCCAATCCAAAGGTTTTTTGGAAGATTATCCTGGAGGCTATAGAATTGATTGAATACTTGATGAACAGATTTTTGCAGACCTTTGCATTGCCAAGAAAGAACGCTTAATGAGAAAACCAGCAAACATTCCTGCTTCACTTGGGTAAACAGCAGGCTTTTATGCCACATAATTTAAGAAGCCTGTCACTTTGTTTTGTCTTCTATCATTGCATAGGGCTCTGCAGAACACTTACTGTGACTTTACACACTGGGTTTTAAATGGCAGCTCTGCTCCAAGGATGAGCGTGTGCCAGCGGCTGAGTACATCTGTACCTTTGAAGCTGCTTCTCACTTCCAGCTGTTTACTCTCCTGTATCTCATCAGTACACCTCTGAAGAGCTCTGCCATGAGGAGCTGGACACACAGCAAAGGTCAGTGCTCTCTGAACAGGTTATCACTTGGAAACTGTGCCAGTGCTCTCCCTTTGCCAAAGGGTTTAAAGGAAGCATGCTTTGGGATACAGCGCTTATAGATGATTTTACTGGGTGGCTATGGTTGCAACGTCACTTGATAGCTACTCATTGTTAATTGCAGAGCTAATACAATTATAGAGAGGCCAGAGGAGTTAAAGTGAATTTCCAAAAGGGCCTTGTAGCATACAGGCACCCGTTTCTCTAAGAGCCTGAGAAATCTTCAGCAGCTGAATTCTTCCAGTCCTTACTCTTGCTACAGTTCCTATTGCAGACTTGCCCACTGAAGAAGACATCCTTTGGGACAGGGATGAGTGTAAAGGGTAATAAATAAATACAGCACTTGGAAAAAGCTCCACCTGAGACTCAAAAGTCTTGTCTTTTAGGGATGCATGAAGGGATGACAACTGCCTGGTTGAATAGAGAAAGGTGAAGAAATGCTTTGCAGGCAGGCATGGAGGTTCCCTCATGGTATTTTGCCTTTCATGATATCCAGGCATTTTCATAATGTTCACTTATGTACAACCTGGTATTATTTTCTCATTTTGCAGTATTAAAAATGGCTATTTGTAAAACTCACCTTTTCATATCTGTAAGTAAAACATTTAAAAATCAATTGGCAATGAAGCCAATGAATACACCACTGATAATGTGTAAGATATCACCTCTCATTAGAAGCTTCTTACACTGTTTTGTCCTTTCATCATATAGTCTCGTACTGCCCTAGAAGCATAGAATCACAGAATAGTTAGGATTGGAAAGGACCTTAAGATCATCCAGTTCCAACCCCCTGCCATGGGCAGGGACACCTCACACTATACAATGCTTCCCAAGACTCCATTCAGCCTGGCCTTGAGCACTGCCAGGGATGGAGCATTTACCACTTCCCTGGGCAACCCATTCCAGTGCCTCACCACCTTCACAGTAAAGAATTTCTTCCTTATATCTAGTCTGAAATTACTGAACTGATAAAACCAACTGCTAATTACAAGCTTGCACAATGGAAAAGGATTGGTCAGAAAATGTTACACTTACTTTTGTGGCAGCAAGTCATTATTTAAACCTCCTTTGACCAAATTCTGGCATGATAAATATTTTATTGCTTAAAAGCTAGAGATGACTGTTAAAGCTTTGGTTACCATTAAGTGTTAAACTTCCATATCAGCTGTACATTTACATGTTCGTGGTCTAGTGGAAGGTGTCCCTGTCTATGGCAGGGGGTTGGAATTGGATGAGCTTTAAGGTCCTTTCCAACTCAAACCAGTCTGGGATTCTATGATTATGATTTCCATGCCATGACAAACGAGCTATTCAGAAACAAGTTTACCCAGCCATCTATATGCTTACCCTCACCAGGCTAAAGTAATGTAGTGTGCTAGAAAAGCCAACTGTAAAACCATGACACCTCCTACAGGAGGAAGCTCAAAGCCTTTGTCTATGCAAAAAAACCCCAGTTTTACAATAAATCAACATTATATGCTTGTGTATTATTATAAATTGGTTGTGTTTAGTAGCAATTAAGATGTTAAATAGTGCATTAGCTTTGCTGTTCTGCCCATTGTTCTTTAAGAATGGGGACACAGAAGATCATGCATGTAAACTACAGGGTTAATGTACTGCTAGGACATCTATAGTAAGATGGGAGGAAAACAGAAAAAGACCAAACATTTCTATTAGAAAGGACAGGAGAATTTATTGTCTGAAGTGTATTTATCTCCATGCTCATTTTTCATTTGAAGAGGTGTAAGTATAAGCCATCATCATTATCATTTCAAACTAGCCAACACCAGGGAAGAGGTCCAGAGGTCTAATGAAGGCCTTAACAGCACAACTGCAGATGGCTTTTGTCTGGATGACTGCAAAGTCTCTCGCTGCTGAAGAGTAACATCATGAGAACATATGTCAAGGAGTAAACTGTGACCAAGGGAACCTAGTGATGGATGACAGAGTAAGCAGGGACTGACAGCCACAACGTATGGATCCTGTTCCCAGCTCCATCACTGTCTGAGTATGTGACCATGAACAAGAACCCTCTGCATGTCCCTCCATCTGTAAAGTGTATGAGAAAATACAGAGTTAGCACAGTGGCATTAATTATGCCTATATTAAAAAACCACAGAAGACTTTGAACTTTGCTGCAAGGGACGGGCTGCAGTAAGAAAGGTTTTTAGGATCAGAGAGGATTGTTATCCCCTTGCAGGAATCTGCTCTTTTATGGTGGTGTGCAATCATCTGTGGTGCTTTGCCTGTAACCTCAGGGCTTGTATTCGTGAGAGGTGAACAGAAGGGTTCTGGGGCTGCTGCATCTGGACCAGGCTTTCACGAATCCTTGCAGATTAAACATGAAGTATGTAATTGCTTGCAGTTGGGAAAGGCTGGCACAATGATCCCTGTGCTGCCTTTAAATCCCATGGTCCAACCCAGCCTGATACCCTGCATATTCCATATAAATTGAGCTCATAACTTCTCGATGAGCTAATGCATGCATTTATCTATAGTGTCTGTATTTTACTGTATATACATTACAGATACTCTCTCTCTACATATGTATGCACAAATATACATTCTATATAGCAATATGACCAAGAAGAACAGCCCAAATGCTTCAGCAGATGAAAATGTTGTATCATATTCTGCATGGGAAGCTTATCACAGGTACTCTTCTATAGCACTTACTTAGATTTTCTTGCCACTGTTTGTTGTATGGAGAGGTCCCCATCACAACTCACAGCCCTGTCATGTTAAGGCTTCTTGTGTTGTGATGAACTCCAATTAGCAGCCTGCAAGAATGGATAGTTTATAGTCTGCAAAATCTAATAAACCAGGAGACACACGCTGCACAATGCCAAGAATTCTCAAGGCATGTGGTTTGAAACCCACTCCCATGTGAGTTTATAACTGCAGCAAGATTCATTTCCTGAGCGGAAAGATAATGCCAGAGAAGAATAGACACTATAAGGTCCCCCTTTATATGTCAGAAATTCATTCTCTGGTAAGTTTAAAGAGTATTTTGTTGGCATTCTCTCAGATGCCAAACTGTTAAATGCAAGGCCACAGCACAAAGAGGTTTCTTAAATTACTGAAGGAATAAATTAGCTCTTATAACATCATTTGAAACTTCAATTGCATTCTGTAGCAACCCACAAATCCCCATGTGTATATAGAATCCTGCTCCACAAACCATTGTTTCCTTCCTGCTGCTGAAAAATAGCTTAAATAAAATCCTAAGAGCTGAATGGTGAATATAAGTGTGAATTTCATCACTTTCACAGCTTTTCTGTAATGCTCCTTCTAGTTTTTTAATCAAGAATTTAGCCATTGCTTCTATCAAATTTGTATTAGAGAGGCTTGCGTATCAGACAAAGTGCATTCATGTGTGTCTGACAGCAAGCCCTCTGCATCTTGGAGACAAAGAACCTAAATCAGATTCAGGCTTTATTCTGCAGTGCCAGGTACATGTTAGAACCACAGCATTTGTAATCCATTTCTCACAAGTAGCAAAAGATCAGTTTGATGGCTGCTGTCAGCCAACAGGAGGTAGAAGAGGCGAAGCCCTCTGACAACGCACTATCCAATGTCTGCAGCAGGGAGACAGTTCATGGCTGCAGAGAAAACCTGCTTTGTACTTGTATAAATACACAATATATGCCTGCTTCCAGCAGCATATAGGCTAGAATTTTAAAATGAAGGAAATAAAGTATAGCAAAGAGTGCACATGGTAACAATAACGTCAAAAGCATATATCTATATTTTTATATACATATATATTCCTGTGGCAGTGTATGCATGGGCCAAAAATGCTCAGAATTTTCTAGGCTTGTTAAAAATAACCCTCTTTATGATGCTGTCCTGTATCCTCAGCAGTCAGTAGTGGGAGATCTTATACACAGCCATTTCTGCAGCCCATTTAGGAATGAGATATTACAGATACATTCCTTTTCTTGCAGTTTTTGCCAGTCGCTTGTAGAAGGGGTGTGCAGGAATTCCCAACTCTGCTATTTGACTTGCGCAGTCCCAGGCAAGTGATGTCCTCATTTCCCTGCCCATTCCCGTCCCTCTTGCACATACAGACCCTAAACTTCTGAGGGGGCACTGTGCTAGGCCCCTGACATATTTCCAAGCATTCCTGAAATCAAGATAATAATTCTATCAGTTCAAGGGCCAGGAAAGGAAAACAGACTTCCAACAGTTCACACACAGCTTCATGGTTCTGTCATGACCCTCAGTCCAGCGCTGGTGGGGAGAAGATTGACGACCACAGTCAGGATTTATACGGCAACTCTACCTGGGGTATAGTGGAAGCTGTGCCCAGGCAGAGGCTGAACCAGTGATACGGGGAGTTTTCTTGATTTCAGATCACTGCTTTGGGAGCACAGTGTCTGACAAGCTCCAAAGCAAGCTCTGAAGCCCCTTTACTTTCAGTTTTCTCAAAGATAAATTAGATTAGATATTAGGCAGAAATTCTTCCTTGTGAGGGTGCTGAGGCGCTGTCACAGGATGCCCAGAGAAGCTGTGGCTGCCCCATCCCTGGCAGTGTTCAAGGCCAGGTTAGATGGGGCTTTGGAGCAACCTGGTCTAATGGAAGGTGCCTCTGCCCGTGGCAGGGGTTGGAACTGGATAAGCTTTAAGGTCCCTTCCAACACAAACCATTCTGTGATTCTATGATATTATTCTACGAAATTATACTGAAGTTGAGTTCTGACCTTCTCTTAGAGCATTTTTGACATGAAATTATGGGCTGCTTTTTCCAAGGAGATGCACACAATATTTTACAACACAGGCAAAGTGAACTGATTTATCCTGAGTTTTGTTAGTTGTGGATTTTTTCTACTGAAAAGCACTGGATGGTGGAATTAGGTCCCATGGGCAGGACGAGCTTGTCTAGATTCTCCAAGGCACGGTAAATGCATTTGCTCTGAGCCTCAAGGTGGACACCTATCGCTGCGAGAGCCAGTGCTACTGCCTGAGACACTTCTCAGCTGTGCAAAGCAATCTCATTGTGCAGGTTTTCAGCTTGGCACTTCTTCCTCTGTCTCATAAATCTCCTCAAAGAACTTAATGGTGCATTCTCACAAAGCAGCCAGGGAAGTTTCTCCTCTTTTTTACCTTTGCTCCCCAGGAGTGGCTCAAGAATCTGGAGATTTAGTGTTATGGACTCTCCTACAGAGAGCAGCGTCAGATGTCCTGTTTGCTACGCACACGGCTGCAACCACCGCAGATCCTCACAAGACCTAAGTCTTGAGATTCTTCCAATTTATAGCTATGCAAAAAAGCAGTAATAGTGGCAAATACCTTCTTGTGTCCTGCATGCAGTAAGAATCTCCCTGATTATAACGTGGTGCCAGTGATCTCCTCTGTCTGGGTCTCTCCAGTAGCGTGTCTACATTTTTGGCCAATTTCTGGTATTTGAAAAGAAAGAGTGAAAAACCAAAGACCAAACAAACATCACTCTCAGAATGTATCTGACTAGGGCACAGGGTGGGCTTTTCCCTATGGTCGCAGTAGGTATTAAGTAGCAACAGCCCTCAGATATGAGGTTTGAATATAATCACTGTCTGACAACAGAGGCGTAAATACCCTGGGCACACTGAGGGCAATGCATGAAGCCATACACTGTGGTTAGGGAGAAATTATAAGGTCATAGAAGTGAACTGAAAACTTCTATTCTATTTATTGTATGCCATCGATTTTAGTCTATCTATTCTATTATTTCTACTCTACTCTACTTTACTGTATGGGGTGCCTATAAAATGCCAGGCAAGAAAGGACAATCATATCCATTGAATCAACATCTTTCACTCTGCAGTCTGCTCTTTTCTGCATGGGCCATATAATTTATCCCCCAAAATATTAAATCATATTAAAAATACATCTGTGGACAGCAACACAAATGGTAGGAGAAGCCGGATAGCATCCCTCACCCAAAGCAGACCGGAGCTTCACAGTGGGTCTCAAGTGTGCGAGCACTGTGTTGATCTGAAGATGGAGCTGAACCTTTCTTTGGCAGGGTAAAAGCCACCGGGTTTTTATAAGAGAATGGTAGCAGTGACCTTAAGGTCCTTTCCAACCCAAACTATTCTATGATTCTATTCAAGGCCAGGTTGGACAGAGCCTTGGGTGCCATGGTTTAGTGTGAGGTGTCCCTGCCCATGGCAGGGGGCTGGAACTGGATGAT
>WYDI02012698.1:0-32629 GCA_009867235.2 Psittacus erithacus | reverse complement strand
CCCCGCGGGAAGCGGCGGCGCCGCGCGCCGGGAGGACCTCTCGCCCCCCCTCCCCCCACCTCAATCTCCGACCCTCGCGCGCGCGCGCGCCGCAGGGGCGCGGTGAGGCGCGGGGCACGCGGCGGCGCCCCGCCCTGTAGCGTTCCGCCGCTGGCGGCGTCTAGCCGGGGGGTCTTGTGGTGTCCCGTCCCGTCCCTCTTTCCCCCGTGAAACGGGAGCCGGGGCTCCCGCAGGGCCGGCGAAGGGGATGGGCGCCTGCCTCGGCGGGAATCGGTGGAGCCGCGTCGCTGCCCGGCGGAAGGCGAGCGCTGTAGGTGGGTCCCGCTCCCCCGGCGGCTGAGGTACCCTGCCCGGGGACAGCTGCCATTGGGCCAGCCTGGCAGCAGCGCTGCCCCGGGTCTGCGTGGCCGCGCCCTCATGTCGCCCCCGCGAGTCATCTCCAAATGCTAGGGAAGGTTCCAGACCCGCGGGCAGGCGTCGACGGACAGCCATAGTGGGGAGCGGTGGGACGTGCCATCAGCTCAGGTGGCTTGGAGCAGAGCTCCGGCATCGTTGCTTCTGCTGAAGGTGCAGTAGGTTTCTGTCAGTGCAGTGGTGCTCACTCCTTCACCCCAACTGTGGTAACCAAGTTCAAAGCAGGACTGGTTGGTCATGGAGGCCATTGCTAATGGTAGGAGGGAGTGAGGTTTGGAGGGTGAGCATCCTCCTGGAGTGTGGGGAACAGGAGGCCTGTGTGTGGGAAGAGTTTGATGGCCCAACCGAGCGTCTGGCGCTTGGTGACAAGGGAGCACCAGGAGCCGCCAGAGGGGAAGGGCCAGCCCAGTGTGAGGCAAAGTTGGGAAGCAGAAAAGTGTGAGCCCAGGGTAAAGACCAAGGTTCTTCTGGGAGGAGGCGCTACAGGGTGCTGAGGTGGGAAGAGGGACTTAGAGCTTAGCCAGGAGGTGTTGGCTTCTTCCCATGAGGGAGAGGAGGGAGTGGAAATCCTCAGAGGCAGCTGTAGTGTGGGTGTAGCTACAGCTGCTGACTGAGGGGTAAAGGGCAGCTGGACAAATAGAGCCCTGAGGTGTATTTACCACAGACTTGCTGCTAGTCCCTGAAATAGAGGAAAAAATGGCTTGCTCTCCTGCATAAAGAACCCCCTTAGGGGGGAAAAAGGGAAAGAAGTATTGCATGGAGTTTTTGATGTGCAGCAGTGTTGTTTCTAAAGCAACTAGGGCCTGTTACTGCTCTCCTCACATTTATATTTAACTGAAGAAAATGAGTCTCTTCAGATTTACGTTTGAACTCTTAAACAGTCAGCACTGAACTAAATAGAAATGTGGCGTGGACAAACAGTACATCAGATAAATTCATTGCATAGACCTAAAGACTGTTTCCTCTCCCTTTAAGTGCATTTCTTGAAGGCGAGTGGTCCCTAAACTCATGACCACCACTTGCCTTAACCACGGACTTTTATTTGGCTGGAAATGACCCCAGCCAAGGCTTGAGCTACATCAAGACGAAGGAGGGAGGTCTATAGTACAGCACAAGCCCCGACACTCACACTGGTGATTGGAATAAGGATGATACCCTTGGGGTATCAATAGCACTCGTGATACAGCTTCCTGCTTTGTAGTCTTAGATAAAAAATAGTGCTCTGCAATACGTGAACTTGTTCTGTGAGAACCTGACTGGCAGAACTGTAGCAATGAGGTTAGTCTACAACCTCACTGTCACTTTTGTTACTGTGAATTATTACATAGGTGATTCTGAAATAAAAGTGATTCTGGTATAAAGCAGAATGGCATGTCAGAATAAAGCCGCTTTTATTCCCAAGCAGACTCCTTACAAAGGGTTACACTGGCAGAATAGTGGTGGCATGAGGACACACCTGGAGGGTCTGTGTGCCTCTTTCCTTGTGTAGGCAGGTACTCATACTTTCAAGTAGATTGCATAATTCTGCTCTGCATCTCCCTTACCAGAGTAGGGAAACTGAAACTCAGTGAAGAGACGTGGCTGTGGGGCAGATACCCTCTTGAAAAAACAAATGTTCAGTGAAAATTTCTGTTGAGCAATTGTGGCCCAGTCCTCTCAGTTCCTGTCTTGCTGAAGGAGAGAGGAAGCGAGGAATATAAATCCATATGATCAAAGTAGTACAGCTATTAGTAAATAACCTTTCTTCCTCCTTCGAGTGCTGCCTGCATAAATATCTGTTTCTATGTATACCTGTACCAGTTCTCAGAGGAGGTGAGTTTGAGGCATATTAATGAAATACAGAATGATTTCCCGAAATGGGATTTAGATCAGGTTGCCAGACTAAGAAAGAGCTGACAGTTTGTGAAGGTCAATTTCTACACAGAAATTTTACACAGATCTGTGATGGGCAACATTTCCCAGAAATTCCGTGGAATGTACTGTTGACCTTGTATAAAATGAAGTGCTCAAAACTTCAAGCTGTGTAGTGATAGGGTGATACAAAGATGTATAAGCAAGACTTGAGGAAGGTTGAATGTTCTTTAAAACCTCTGAATAGAAATTGCTGATTCTTGCACTTTTGCGCAGGAAGATCTGATTTAATCTTATGTTCCTTTCCACACTTTCAAAGTACACGATGGCTTCTTTAACAAAGTTGTTGGTGGTTTTTTCCAAGCTGGTTGATACAGGGTATTTTTTACAAACCTTTTTAATAATGCAAAGTTAAGGTACATGCTAGTAATTAGTGCATGCTAGTTCAAGAGTGTCAACTTCAGGAGACTTCCAGCCTTTGATAAACAGAGATAAGGGAATACTTCTGAAGTAAAAACATATACATAGGTAATATGGTTAATAAACACATCAGTCTTTTAAGGCAACCTGGATTCTGTCATATAAAGCTCATTACTTAGAAATGATTAAACATGGAAATGCTGTGAGCTGAATACATTCTGCAATTTGTTCACAGTATGAGGGATGTAGATGAGAATCTTTGGGCCGCGGTGCCATTATGTGTGAAAGGGTTAGAAAGTTTTAAAAAAGGAAGCTGTTGCTGCTACAGCGTTTGAATGTAGCTAGATTTTCTTCTAGTTTTGCCTGGGAAACAAGCAGACTCTGCTTACTTATGCCATATGTGGCATGCACTTGAACTTACTATTTCTTAGATTATTTTAGGTTTGTTGTCAGGCAGTCATGCATATTTTGCAAGGGAATTAAATTGCTTTAATATTTAAAATCAATTAATTCCTCAGTACTTAGAGCAGAAGAAGAAACATAGTTATGTGTAGCAGCTAGTGTCAGTTTGGGGAAATAAATACAGTTATTGTGAGTTTGCAGATAGGAGCAGAAGCTGGGCAAAATGATCTCCTGGCATCAGGTTTGATAGAAGCAAACAGTAGCATCAAATTATTCCTAAAGTCCCAACAGATGTTGTCTGACAGCACGTGTTTGCATGTTCTTGTGATTCACAGAAGACCTTCATGTGTGGTCACCTCACTTGACAATGAAGCCCATGCAGTGTGAGATGTGTCTTCTCAGCAGTAATATCAAGACAAAATTCCATCTTTCTACACTGGTAGCAAGTACCTGCCATGCCATGAGGAGGAATGTTGCCAGGGGACAAACCAACACTCACCTTGATCTGCATCTGGGAAATTGTATTTAATACACTAATGTGGGAAGATCAGCCCTCTGTATCAGGGACATTTCACTAGGTGAAGCAGGTGAGATTCAGCTCTTGGGAGAGTGGCTTTGCTTTTGTTTTAGCCAGCATTTGAGTTGAACTTCTGAAGTATGCTTTTGTCTTTGCCATTTATTTCGTTTTGGACCCACTTTCTTGTCAGATGAAATGAGAGTGGACCCTTTCCTTATCATTACTACACTTTGAATACCTAGTAACAATGTACTTGTTATTTCAAGCTCTCTCCCTAAACTATGGGATGTGTTGTGAAACCAATGATTCTGTTTTATTGCTTAGTTTTAGGTAGTCCTGCGAGGAGCAGGGGGTCGGACTCTGTGATCCTCATCAATCTCTTCCAACCCTAGATATTCCATGATTGTATGATTTTGTTTTCTTGTTGGGGTCACTGTATGTTGTAGACCAGCGAGAAATGCTTAGTCACAGATTCTCCACTGTAGATGTTCAAAATGAGAGCGCTCCAGGTTGAATCCATTTCCAGATTCCAGATTCAGTTCTGGGAAAAAAAAAAAAAAAAAAAAAAAATCCTTTAATTTTGAATCTTGTCTATTACATTTAGCAAGACAAGAAAAATCTTTCTAAAGTAGTCTATTAATTTAAACTACTTTGAAACAAAACTGAGCTTCAGAGTCCAAACTCTGAGGCTTTTGCCTCAGTTGTGGCTCCTTGAAACTTAAAGGTCCCATCTCCCTGTTTTCTGTCAGCTAGATGGACAGAGGAATCTGAAAATTTGGAATGAGGGCTTGGGCAGGATTCTCAGGGTTTGGCAGTCTGGGCTCCTGTGCTTCTGGCTTTTTTTGGGTGAAAGCCAGACTGGCCTGAGAGTCCCATTAGAAGTGAAGCTGAGAGTTTTTTCTGGCCCTGTGCTGCATCACTGGGGCTAGGGTTCCTGCGGCTTCAAGGCAGAGAACTGGAATATCAGGAAACCCTGACTCTGGGACAGTCTTTATGGCAGGAGTTCCCCACAGCTGGGAACTCTGCAAGTCCATTCGCTGTGGCAACTCCTCTGTTAATGAAGAAGGAAAACTGCTGGAATGGTTTCATGAAAGCATCTTGTGGTTAGTCAGAAGTTTGTAAAACCATTATATTTTTTGCTTATATTTCTGTTTGTGATGTAACAGATTTTTTTCAGTTTGGTCAGGACATTTCAGGTTGGTTCTATCCACCGTATACTATAGCCCACATCACTTCATGGGGTTGAGAATAACATGTTGCTTGTCTTTGCATGCCACAAATACGAGGTGTGAAAGCTGGTATAACATGAATGAACAGGACTTGTTAGGATATTTTTTATGGGAAAATAGGTGCCCAGACAGTCACAGACAGGTTTTTAGGGTATGTCTCTTCCACGGAGTTCCCCATGGCTCTTAGAAATCCTCTAAACCAGCTGAAGCCACCTGGACCATTTGGGACTGTAAGCTAATACATCTGCTCTCTAAACACAACTTCAAAAAAACCTGAGTCCCACCTGCGTACAAAAGCAGTATTGGGCTGATATTAACTCCACTTGATTGGCCCATCAGGGAATATGAACTACAGATTATTTTAACACATCAAGTCAGCTACTAACACAAACCTTCAATTACGTGTGTTCAGTTTTGCAACGTAGGCTAGGCTAAGAAGGCAGCTAAAGCAAGCTGTTTTGTGAGGGAATGAAGACTCAAGAGGCCCTCTTGCCTACAGTCTGCATACTTTCACTACCTGCTGTAATTCACCTAAACAGTGGGTCTGTATGTGTGTTACAAAGAGACAAAGGAAACTGCTGTGGGAAAATCTTTCTTTTCTACCAGGGACTGTAGTAATCCACTCGCTACTGCAGTTTACCAGCCACGTGTATGCTATCCCTTGTTCCAGTGTTTGAGGTATCCTTAGCTTGCTATAGGAACAATTTGTATAGGATGTCATCAAGGGAACTCTGAAATGCTTGTAATAGTTCCCAAAGGAATAAAGGTCTTTTGGAATAAGATATTGTGCATGCCAGAACTGAATAATGGGCCTAAATATTTGTGCCTGGTATTCTTTGTTGCCTGCTAAGTGTGGGGATGGAAACTGTAGCCTGGCAGTGTTAAAACTAAACGGTCATGAAGCTCTGCTTTGAGCTGCAGGATGATGGGATGTCCAATAGGATTCCACAGGTTTTCTCTGTGTTGATGCACAGCATCTGCATTTCACTTTGTTACATAAATCAGTGTAAGTTAGTTCATATCTGATGTGGAAGTTTTGGTAAATTCTTTGTGGTAGCTTTCATATAACACATGTTGAGGTGCCATGTACAGCGCAACTGCAACTTGAGCATATGTGCTATATGAACTGGGCTATTTGAGGCTACTTTCCAAAGAGTCAAAAAACATTTTTAAGTGGAAAATAATGACAGAGACAGCAACCATTGTCATATTCTCCTAGAATAGCATGTGTCTAATTCATGTGTGTAATGTAGCTTTCAGAAATATGTATTTAATTCAGTAGTATAATTTATCTGTCAGAAACTAGGAAGTTCATCTCAAATATATATGCTGCTCAACATGTTGTTCGCAGAACTATTGAGTCCTCTGGCGTATGGAGGAAAGTACCAGTGTAGCTAACAGTCATTCTCAGATGCATGCTAAAAGTGTGCAAAAAATCAGTCATTTTGGCTTTTTAAGTGACTTCATAATGGTGCTGAAAGCTGCCCCACTTTTCTGGCGTCACCCATGCTTTTGCAGGCTTACTTGCACTTCTGCCCTGTCTTTTTTGTGCCAATGTAATGTATCTTTTTGAAGTGTCTGTTTAGCCTCCGCTATCCTGAGTTACAAAGTTTACCCTTAGTAACTTTTTCTGTCTTGCTTCCCTGAAGGGGCATTGGGAACCTTGTGTTGGCAGCCTGAATTCTGATCGAATGAAGTCAGTCTGGAGTGAATTAAAGCTAGTATGAGTCCCAGTCATGCAAAGAAAAAGTTGGAAAAAGCAGGTGATTTTGTAAACAGTTAATTCTTGTAGAGGCTGTTCTTTGGAACCCTTCATTGAAGTGATTGAGTTTGGCCTGCTAGTCTTCCCTCGCACCCCCGTGATGCACAACAAATCTCAACCATGTGGATCTTAGATTATTTACAATAGTCAACCTTTAACTAAAAAATGGTGCTCAACTTCACTGTAATTAAAATGGAATGTAGACACCAGCTTGGCTAGGAGTTTATGATGTGGCCATGAAAATACTTTATCCACAGGGAACACTGTCAAACTATCAGGTTTTGGAACTCCCTGGTTCTGCAGGCTGACAGCTATTTTGCCAGCGGTGTCTTCAAAGACAGATTGGACTATGTACGTTCTTCTAAACCTTGAGCTGAAGAGTCCATTAACTTTGGTGAGAAATAAATCTAAGTAGGTGGTAGGTTCACACACAGCTAGCAATATGTGAATAATTTCTTTCGTTTGACCGAAGATGCATGAACAAAGAAGATCCTTGAATAAAGATGTAAACTGATGTAGATGCCAGATAAACTTTGACTGAACTTAAGGCTGAACCATATTTTTTTAAAATAAATAAATAACCCAGGATAAGGAGACACAATAGCAGATGCTGGAACCATCTGTTCCGGGACTGCTCTAATCTAAAACTTCTTTTGGTCTATTGTATGTTTCCCCATTAGGTAGTGGTATTCTCTGTATGAATGCCATCTGCCTGTGGTGAGATATGAACAGTAATGGCCCTGACCTCCAGGTGAGATGTCCTCAATCCCAGAATTTTAATATTCAGCCTGGCTTCTACAGCAGTTGAAATTCTCTGTGTAATCAAGTGATTGAGTTAAGCACTCCATCCTAACCTTAAGGCGTGTATTACAATCATTATCAAATGAACTTTAAGGATGAGCTGTACTGCTCCATGTAATTTGTTACAGATGTGAGGGAATCCCTAATTTCCCAAGGAATGGTCACTGCAGACTAGATATTGTTTGAATGAGGTAAACAGACTGTGCTTAACCCTTACTGCAGAGGTTCGGTTCTGATTCTGGCAAAACTGATTTAAAAGTGGTCATGATTCCAGCATTTTGACTTTCCTACTCCCCATATAATTTTTAGAGTAGGACCTAAATGATTATTTTAAATAGGAATCACAGTGTTCCAGGGATGGTGCAAAGTCACAGACTAGTTTCTATGTCTGGGACAAGATCAGTAAGTATAGGTCACCACTCAGGTATGATAGACTGATCAATGGATAAAGTGTTGACTTCTATAAAAGACAATAATCAGGATCAATTTTTCATACCTATCCACTGGAATAATGGTATTTAATTATTTTTAACGTGGAAATACATTGTTTGGAGGACAATGTGTGTATTATGGACTAGTTGTTGAATTTTGCTAGCAAATCATCAGGTATAGGTGGGAGTCAAGTGAGTTTCTACTGCCATTCAACATTTTTTGGAAACTCAAGGGTCAGTTGGTTGTTCAGGAGGAATACTTTGTTCCAGCAGTTATTTTTACCTAATACAAAGTCTGGGATGCTAGCTCTGTACTTTCAGTGGAACTGTTTATGATAAACTTCTCTGAATATATGTAATGGAGGAAGACCCTGAGGACATTCAAATCTTATGCTTCTGGCAGCTTGAAGGAGCAGAGGGGCTGTGTTGACTGTTCTCTCTGGACCTGTGTTTTCTTACATAACCTCACACCAAATGTTCTGGGAGGCTTGTGTGTCGCTCCACCAAGCATGGCTTTCCAAAGGGTTTGAACTTTTAGCATCAAGGGCACTTGTGTGTCTCAGGAGTAGGTAATCTGTACAAACAAAACTTTGGGAAACACTTCTAAATGACAGCCGTATGTTCCCTGAGAGTGCTATTGCATTAGGAAGTCAGTGATCTAGTCTGGAAGTTTGTGGAATTAAATTCTTTCGACAGAGCTGAGTGGACAGGTGATAATCCTAAAGTTTCCAGTATTTTGGGGTAGAAGACAGAATTTTTAAAGTTTTAATATAATTTTTTAACATGATATTAAAAATGTAATTTCAAACAGATAACATAGTCATTATGAGTTATTTATATTTCTGGTTTCCTACAGGAAGGGAGTCAAATAGAACACTTCCAAAAAAAGAGAACTTCCTGGGGAAGCAGTAGGTACTTCTTTCTTACTGATCCTTAATTTTGAGATTTCTCACATAGGATTCCACACTGTATCTTGAGATCCACCTACTTACAGCCGTCAGGATGAGATGGAATTCTGAAAAGATGTAACATTTAAATGGGTTAATTATGATTTTTGCATCCTTTCTTAAAGTTGGCAGCAATTCACCCATTGATGGATAGGGCTAAGTAAAGATCCTTTTAGTTCAAGAAAATAAAAATTTATTAATAAAAGGAAAATGAGGCTATCACTAAAACATAGGGGAAAAAAAAAACCAGAATCACAGAATAGTTTAGGTTGGAAGAGACGTTAAAGATCATCTAGTTCCAGCCCCAGAGACACCTCCCACTAGTCTAGATTGCTCAAATCCCTGTCTAGCCTGACCCTGAGCACTGTTAGAGATGGGGCAGCCGCAGCTTCTCTGGGCAACCTCTGCTAGTTAGTGATAAAATAGAGAAGGAAAAGTGAACAATGAAATCAAAGTTCTTTCAGATATGCCTTATCCTCTCCACTGGGGCTTGATCTAGAGCCCATTGAACAGGTTTCCCTAAATGTATGAGTTCTCTCTTGATTGTCCCCTTGTGATGTACATTCTTCTAGCCTGGGCCTGAGATTCAGCTTTACACTGCCTTGATACATTATTTCTTATGAGTTAAAAGATGTTAGCTAGCTATATATGCAATGTCTGTTTAGGTATATACTGCTGTTTATTTTTATACTTACGTTATTAATATTACATTAAAGAGGTCCATTTCAGTGGCCTTACTTGGATGGCATGCACAATACTTCCATACTTGTTTGAGGCATATTATGAGGATACAAAGCACTTCATAAGTTCTAAGTACTGTTTATAACAGGATTTTTTTCTTACATTCTCAAACTACCTAAGATCTTCTCTGTAAATTATTTAACTAGCTGGAGCTTTCTGTGGTGTTTAAATAAGAATACTATTTCATTGTGTCATTTGGCATGTAGGATAGAGTCATTGTGTATGGCAATCCACAAACTAGAAAAGAACTGTAGTACTGCAGTTTAGATTACTAAATTATTACATGTGATCAGAATGTATTTTTCATTGGTATCAAATGATCTGAATAAGTGTTTTAACATAAAGCAACGAAAAAAGGAGAGATTTTGTGCTTTTTCAGATAGGTTTAATGTTTTATGATCTGCATGTTAATAAACATTGTGGAATATTTGTTATTGACCTGATGGAAAACAGCTGATGCTTTGTTGGATCAATATGTCACTAGTGTGGGAATACTCAAATAGTCTTGTTCAAGTGAATGATAAAAATTCCTTCTTTTTCATAGGTATAGCTTTACGTTTTCAAAACTTGAAATATTCTGGAGTTGCTATTTCTTGAATTTGCTTTGCTTGTGGAATTACAGCTTTGCAAAGAGCTGTATTGGTTGATGCTGTGATTTTGTTTACATGTCTTTAGAAAGGAGACAATTGGAAATGATGATATCACTGTTTTACAGGTAGCCAGCACCCTTGGCTGTGTGAATTTTGGCTGAGAGGGCAAGGAGTGCTGCAACCCAAGTATGATTCTACCGCCAACTCCATCAATGTTTCATACTGAGAATGGATAATTAGTTTTCACTAAAAAACTTTAGTTGACGCTAAAAATTATGAATATTGCTACAGAACACTATTTGCGGGACCTGTATTGAGTTTCTGGTAAAATATGCATCAAAATTAATTTTATTTTCACATGGTGGCATGGGTAAAGCAGTGTCTGAATCGCTGAGCTTTTGGAAATTTACTGATTACATTGGTAATACTCAAATGAGATACATAATGAAACAGAAAGCTGAATGCAATTATTTTAAGAACCTTTATTATTTAAATTAGTTTAATATATCTTTAGTCTTTTAAGCCCCTTGGAAGTTAATTTTCTATATGTATTTTATATGTATTTTATGTTGCCCTGCACAGTGGCAACCTACATTTGATTTTGTCATATAATTCATATTACAGTAATCTGTGGAGTAATGTTAGAGTGAATTTTAAAGAAGCTATGGAAGTGTAGAGATTGTAGAAGGAACATTTATTACAGTAGTGTTGTATACGGAGAAAATGCATGCTTGCTTCTTTTATTAAATTAAATATCTGTAGGTAGTAATCAAGACTTGTTGAACTCTGATGTGAACTCAGAGCTATAGATAATATTAAGAATGGTGATGATCTGGTCTTGTCCTGTCTATAATTCATAGTAAATGAGTAAAGACTGTGTTACTAAAAAAAAACCCCAAACCAGAAATGTTAAATTAATAGGTTAATTCATTTACTTATTGGTTGTCTTAATGTAGATTTTAAATTTGGGAAAGGAAAACACAGCTCATTACTTCTCTAAGAGATTGAAAATTTCTAAGTTCCAGAGAAACAGAAAAATTCTAAGCTTTTGAAGAGTCCATGCTCTAAAAATCAAGTAAGAACTAGCTGAGCTTCATTAAAACCAGTAGCACATTTGCCAGAACCTGTAGTGGAGGCAGATTTTTGTCCTTGATGTCTGAGGCATGGAAATTCTGTGATGGCCTTTTCTGGCCACATTCAAGACTTGCTTGTAAAACAGAAGAGGAGGCTCGTCAGCTGTTTGAAACTGTCATGTCTCTGTTGATTTTAGTAATGATAATTTCTACTGGCTAAGAATCTGCCCCAGGGTCTTTCTGTAAAGACCCTTCTGTGTTACTTAATTTGAAAGGCAAAAAAACATGCCCACAAAATAAAACCAAACTGCTTTGTGCTCTATCTTGTGCATTATAGTTTTAGGATATTAAAGTGTAGTGGCATTTCTGTAGCAAAAGAAGGGAAGGTGGCCTGCTAACTAAAGCAGGATGCAATTTCTGCCTTCCATCTTCTGTGGTCTTATGATGTCCTCTTTGCTAACCTGCCTCTCTTGTATTGAATTACTGTTTTCTCCTCAGTATTTTAAATTCTAAATATAGAAATATTGTCAGTACTTGTAAGGCAGAGTGAACCAAAAAAAATATAGTATTTTTTCAGCTTATACTTGTAGCACTGGAACTTAAAATAAAAATTCAAACAAACAACCCTCCCCCAACAACTACAAAACCCCCCAGAAAACACCTAGTGCTGTTTCACCTACAAACTTATGAGCTTTGGCACACATGCACAAAACTGAGGGGTCATTTCTATGATGCCACTTCAGAGAGAGCCACCTAAAAAAGTGCTGATTTGGAGGTGCTGTGGAAATACCTAAGATTCTGACTGTTGTCGGTCTTAACTGTAGGGGGAGTTCACCGAATCCAAAGAACTCTTAAGCGGTACTTCTCCAGTTTGCTGTCGTGGATGCTTTGCATTACATATGTCCTGCAGAAAAGGAATAGCTCTTCTTCTTGTTGTTGATGTGTCCCTGCCACCCCTCCCCAGAACCAAGTGTTGCTCAGTGGAATTCACCTGTGGAACAGGAAGACTTTTTAAGGCTCCTAGCCTGCTGCACGAACATGTGCTGCATATGTTGTTTTGGTTTGCAGTTCAAGTATCCTAGCAAGTCCTACTTAATAATCTATCTGATAAGGCTTGATTGTGCTTCACTGTGTTTAAATTTTTTGGGGAACTGTTTAGATAATGAAAGTGCTCCAGGGCGCACATTTGTGTAAAACTCCAAAATTAGAAAACACAGCCTTTAGTGTCTCAAGGTCTCAAAATGAGTGAAATACTGAAAGGCGTTACATATTGTAGTGTTTAACTCAATATCCTAACATTAGCATACATGATGCACGTGTAAATAATGTCTGTTTATACTTTCTGTATTATGTTTTGCTGGTGTGAGTGTTACATGGAATGGTCAGAAAGCAGTGTCATAGCTCTGTGCAGCAGCAGAACCTGCAGAAGGAAAAGGTCATGTGTAGATCATCTAGGTTTCATCATGACAATAGAGAATTGTACCCTGGATTTTTTTGAAGATTCTTCTGACTTTTCCAGTGTTAAACAGTACTATCAAATTGTAGGTGGTGCTATTTCTCTTTGGCATTATGTTTCCATTAAATAATGTTTATTGAAAATAACATGTCTTCAGAGACTGACAGTCTTACATCCATCTGGAAAAAAAATATGCATTAAATCTTAAGAACTGATCCTGGATAACTAGTAAGGTTTTTTTGTTGTTTTTATTATTCAGTAATGTTGTAAAATTCTCCTATTTAATTGCTCACGCTTACACAGTACAAATGATAGAATGCAAACTTCCATGATGTTCTCGGCCTGATTCTTAATATCTCAAAGCTGTTACTTAAAGGCAAAAAAAATATTCAAGCTACAGACCATAGCAACAAGTAAGGAATTCCAAAGGAGGTTACAGGAACCTTGTTAGAGCTAACATGTTTCAGACCTTCGAAATCCCATACTTGTGGACACATTCCTTTGCCTCGCATCAAAGATGTGCATGTGTGGTTCCAGTGATAGCATTGTTGTAGCTGTGGTTGTTTAGAATTTTTTGTTTAAATATAACTTTTCCTTTGCCTTCTGCCCTGGCATTATTTTCACTATTCACAGTGTTTTTACTTAAATTCTCATGTAGAGAATTTTGATAATTTTAACTGGACAATTCTATTTCTTGTACTTATGGCACTTCATGTGAAACAGTTCTGCCTTCATTTCCTGTTTATTTTTAGTTGCTAATTTTCAGACTTTTTCCATCCCCTTGGGTTTTTTAAAATCCTGTTTGGTACAAACCAGGGTGGTCCAACTGGCAGCCCAAGGAACAGTTCCATCTGGCCTGCTGCATTTGCCAAGGAGGAGCTAGGAAATGCCTGTAAGGGCATGCACTACACTCACAAGCAAATGTTACCTATTGCTCAAATACATAACTATGCTTAAAGCCCCACTGTTGTGCCGTGTCCACCCAGAAAAAGAGATTGGCAATAGACATCCGTTTTCCCAAGCACAGCCTTGTGTCTGGAGGGGCTCGTTGTCCTTTCAAAACAGTCTTTAAAGAGGATACTACAAGTGGAAGCTAGCACCTGTCCCTAAAAGAGCTAGGCCACTGCTGTTTTTTCTGATTAGATTAGTAAATTAATAGACATGAGTGACAGGAAATCTGTGCGTAAGCCCTGGAAGTTTTGGAGCTATTTAGTTTTAATAGAGTTTTAAAGAAAGACGATGTTATTAATTCATGGTATCATTTCTGGCTTTGCATCTGACTTCTGTAAGTGCCCTCTGTCAAGTCACTGTATCTTTTTCCCTTACACAACATACGCCTGATGATAATAACCAAGCACCAAGCATTGAAAGCACCATAAGAACCAAGTATATGTTGTCAAATTGGCAACATGTCAAAGGATTTTATTTGGCTACCTTGCACATTTCTTTTTGTTGGGGAATATTCTACATTCAGATGTACATGGGTGCCTCACTTGAGATCAAGGTGCCTGTCAACATGCAGTTCCTCCTAAGAAATTATCTCAAAAGCTGAATTTATCCCACATACTCCATTATGTTGTATAATAATATCCTTTATGTAGCAAAATGAACCCAACTAAGCATGAGGTATAAGCAATGCCTCATAAAACAATAATATCAGATCTTTTGTTGTGTATTCCATTTCCATTAAAAATATTTATAATGACTGGCAAGAATGGGGCACTCTACAGCTTGGCAAAAGGCTGAAAGAAGCAGTCAGGAGCAATATACCCAAATGTGCATCTATTTTACCGTATAACATTTTGTGTTCTGTGTGGTGACAGCAGAGCTCTGCTAGTTTTAGTATTGTTATTCAATAAACTGTAACACATAGACTTATCAAAGAGCATATACTAGAAAAAAACCACCATAATACATCTCTTAATTTTATGATAATGCCTTTTAGTGTCCTGCTTACCTTTTAAGTTATAGGAAAACACCAGATTAGTGTTCCTAACATATAACCCCTTTCCTGTTTAGAGTATACAGCAGCACAACTGCTCTATTCACTCTGTGCTCATTTATTTTAAAATATTTCTTCTGTTTATTGTCCCATGCCCTCTACTCTGGTCTGTAGTGTTCCCATTATGTGGTGTATCTCCAGTTTTGGTTAAAATCACTCCTTGTATCTGATACAGATCATCGCCTCAGGGAGTTGGGTTTTTTTGGCCTTGATTAATCTCCTTTGTTTTCTGCCTCCTCTTTGTCTGTTTTTTCTTATTGTCTACTCTCTATGCTGTCTATAGCTATGGTGTTTTCCCCAAGTCTTTCTTTCTTTTTCCTTCTTTCCCCCTTCCATGCTCAGCTCTGCATTTCACATTGATTTACCCCTGTCTTCCTTTGGTGTTTCTCCCCACTCTCCAGTTTTCCCTCCATATCTTTCAGTCCATCTTTTCCCTTTTCCTTCTGCTCTGTTACCTTTACTACACTATCCTACACCCTCTTTGTTTTCCTTTCTCTTCTCTAATGGTGTCTTACATCTGGGAGATGACTGATGATGACAGAAAGAGGAAAGGAAGACAACTGCTGAAGGAATTAAGGCATGGGGTAACTTTCAGAGAAGACTTTTGTTCAGGATTTAATTGAGTGGAAGCATCAAACAGGAACAGCAGCAGAAAAGCCTGATTATTTATGGTTAATTATTTATTGGTGAAACTGAATTTTACTTGAAAATTACAGTCAGCAATGTTATAAAAGGACTATGTGACAGCATACTTAAAATAGATAAAGCTCAAAGAGAGGCTAGATATAGTAGATATAGTTATTAAATATATTTATTAAACATCTGTAGAGTGCATGCCACTGGAAATGTTAATGGAGAAAGAAATGGCACAGGAGGGTAAGGAGAGGCTACGGAAAGAAATAAATACAGAAATAAGATGAGGAAACTATGCAGTCATACAAGTATGAAAAGATGGTGAATCAGAGGCAATAAAGACCAGCATCATTTGGAGCAGGTTGAAAAACAGAAAATGTAGCACAGAACTGAGAGCAAGCAGTGATTATTCTGTTACACAAGATGGGAAAAACAGGGGCAATGGAAATGGCAGCAGAACCAGCTTACTGGGCGTACCTGACATACACTAGTCATTAGAGTAATTTCAAGCAGGATGCAAAACTTTCTGGGTAAGACGGTGAAGTGCTAGGAAGCCAATTGGTGTGAAAATGGGTAAGGTTCATCCTGTTTAAGTTCTTCCTTGTTTCTATAGCAGAAAATGCTCAACTAGAGGAATTTAGGGCATAGCTACCCACTGGACAGTGGTTTGTCAAAGTTTTTACATTTTATTGGTGAGAATATCAAAGTTTTTGCTTAGATTTTGGTACTTGTATTCATGTTTTCTAACGTAAATTTATTCTCAAAGTTGTTATCCTGATTTAGTGGAATCACAGCCACAGGTAGAACCTAGTCAGTCACTGGCATAACTGGAGTAATGGTCCTATAAAAATGTCACAAGCTTTTCAACTGCAATGTGTACAAAATGAAAGATTATTTTAGTAGCTTTGTCAGAGTTTCTAAAATGCTAGTCATCCCTCATTGGCTGTCAAAGATTATTATTAGGTGCTGTGTATTGTAACAGTATATTGCTTGCTGAAAACCTGATAGTAACAATGAATCCTCGGTAGTTTCCTAGCGCAGTGAGTCATTGGTGTCATGGATAGCATAACCTTTGTGGGCAGAAAATTCTTCTGCTTGAAAGTCACATTTCCTGGAAGTATTATGCTAAGGAATGGTATCACAAACCTGACAAACATGAAGTTTTTAAACTAGGGTGAAGAAAGAATATCCTTAACATCTTACAGAAAATAAATTGGAGATGGCCAGCCTGCCTTCACCAAGGGCAGATCGTCACAAGGGCAAATTGTGCATGAATGATCTTGTGGCCTTCAATGGTGGAGTAACTGAATCAGTGTACAAAGGAAGAGTATCATCTATCTGGACTTTTGTAAGGCCTTTGACATGGTGTGTCTCCCCCCCAACATTCTTGCCTCTAAATTGGAGAGGTATGTGTTTGGTGGATGGACTGTTAGATGGGTAAGGAATTGGCTGGCTGAATCCAGAGAGTTACATGCAATGGCTTGATGTCTGAGTCCAAATGGAAACCAGCAAGTCCAGTCTCAAGAGACCCCACCTGGAGTACTGCATCTGGTTCTGAGTTCCCCAGTACCAGACGGACATGGACCTATTAGAGTGAGTCCAAAGGAGGGCTGAAAAACTTATCAAAGGTCTGGAACATCTCTGCCATGAAGAAAGGCTGAGCTTGTACAAGAGAAGGCTCCAGGGAGACCTTATTGCAACCTTTGAATACTTTAAGGGGGCTTATAAGAAAGAGAGAGACATTTTTCCAGGACCTGTAGTGAAGGACAAGGGGAATGATTTTAAACTGAAAGAAGAGATATTTAGATTGGATATAAGGAAGAAATTATTTACCATGAGGGTAGTGAAACACTGGAACAGGTTGCTCAGGGGAGTCATAGCTGCCCCATACCTGGAAGTGTTCAAGGACAGGTTGGGTGGGGCTTTGATTGCTCAGTCTCCACTCTTGACTGCTGCAGTAGGTGTAAATTGTCTCAGTAACTGATTGAACCATGCATGTCCCTTATTACTGTAATGTATATATCTAAACAGTTTTCATGAAAAGTTAATCTCTTCAAGTCAATAGCCGCTTGGCAAAACAAAAATCCATTCCTTAGCTTCCAGGCCATAAAGTGACTGGGGCAAGTAGGACAGAAAGTGGTTACAACAGCCTGTGGCTTTCCATGCTGTTCTATCCCCTTCCTTGATATGTATTTGCTGTTCTTTCTGGGCATATAGGGAGTGAAAATTACTCCAGCATAGTGTTGTGACCTTTTTTACACATATAAATGAAGACAGAGAAGATGAGCAAAATGTAAGCTCATCCTTTGATTTCTTTTTTTTTTTTTAATATCTGTCCTATTACATAGTCATAGTTATAGGAAAGAAATGAAGGGGATTCTGACCCCCAACTGAAGCAGATGTTTTACTGAGCCAAGTCTGAGATTTTGTTCTTTGTAAGGAAGCAGAGAGAATGCCTATTTATGGTGTTTTGCAACTGCACTGAAGAAATATTCTCTTCAGACTATGATGAGTGGCTCCATATATACAACGTTTGTGGTCCCTCAGCTGAGCCAAGAGCGATGTAAGCAACTTTCACACAGATGGGACATTAAGGATCTGATTCTCAGACATGAAGACAGTGCTTCATAAGTTTAATATTCTGTTAATTCAGGGCTCTGCAATAAGCAGAATTTACTCCTGACCAAGTAACTTGGGTTACTAAATCTGTTGTTGATTGTGCTTTTCAAGTGTAACTCCTGTGAGGAAATGACATGTCACAGCACATCTCCAAAACTCTTTGAACGCTGTAATCTATACTGTATCTCCAAAGTTATTCAAGGCATAAGTAAAATATGTTGCAGTTTAATGTTCTGGTGCAACAGATTATATTGAAAGGCAAAGAGTTAACGGTTCATCTGCTTCCCAACTAAATATTCAGAAAAAGAGGACACTATTTTCTGGTTACTTTTGAATTGACATGGGAGCTGGGAATGTTTTAGACCTCTTTGTGTTCCTGTAGCCCTACATCCTAGTTCCTAGCACGCACCTGTTATTTACAGGAATATGAATACATTCTGGACAATAAGTTCATTTTAATTAAATCAGGAATCTTATCTTCATAGCCCTACTGAACAGTAGGGTATTTTGTCCCAGAGGGAGCAGTATCTGTCATTCAGAGCAAGCTTGTCTATCCGTATATGGTACTGCGTTGCTCCAGTTAAATATACCTCAATTGAGCTGACAACATAGCATAGCTTTGTGATTGCATAATCAGTGTTTTCCCCCTTTGTTTTGTTTGTGACCTCTAGCCAGACCCTGCTTTAACTGATTTCCATGTGGGTTTTTCTGTGCAATTATTGCTATACTAAATGAGTTCCCTGCAAGCAAAAAATAATTTATTTTGTGAAATGAGCTGCTTTTTATGCCCTCACAGAAGTATCTGTGTACTTGAAACACTGAGAGAGCAAATCCTATTTTGTTGAAAATACCTAATCATCAGAATGTAGGAGACTTTAGGCCTGATTGCTCATATGGTTTGGAGCTGCTTGTAGAGCTTGAAGTGTGAAAAATAGAGCTCTTCTTGATTTAAGCTGCGGTTGTAAGTATTTGGGTCTTCTGGCAGACTTCAGAGGCAGAACATAGTTCCAGTAAAACAGCCTTCCTTTGCATTAGTGAGACCTTGCTTTCTCTTCCCTTACCTTTCTCTTGACACAGACTGCTCCCTCAAGGGCTATAGTGCTGATCCTTCCATCTGGGTCTCCTATTCAGCTCAACACAGCCTTTTAAATTCACATTCAGAAGAGAAGACGAACCTTTCATTTTGCTTGGTCTTTCCAGGGCACTATGCCTTCTGGAGCAAATGAGGCAGAAGTCTAATGACAACATCTTTATTCAAAGCTTAAGCCTTAATCATTCCCTAAACACGGTACTTCCTGACTGTTGAATGAAGTAGGGATTCAGGACAGAATATATTCATGCAAAAAAAAAAAAAAAAAAAGGAAAAAAAGAAAAAGGAAAGGAAATAGAATTATTATGCATGCAGGAAGCAATTAAAGACTGCACAGGTGAGCGTAATCCTGATACGTTCTAAAATTTGAATAAGACTTGGCAGCATATATCGGATTTTATCCAGATTTTAATGTACTATCTTACAAGGTAGGATACAGTAAACAAAATAAGACCTTTCTGAAAAACAGATTTGTCATTAGGTGGAGCTACACAGATTGCTATATTGATATTAAATAGAGATTTCACAGACTCTTGCATGTTTCCAAATGAAGTATTTGACAAAAGCCATAAGCTGTCATTCCTTTTGTGGGTTGGCCACAGCATGGAGAAGATGCGTGCAGTTTAGCAGTGACTTTCCCAACAGTACACCTAAAGAAGGGAATCTTAAAAATTGAGAACTGTGTGTCCTATTCCAGGCTCTGTGGGAAGTAATTGTACTTAATAGTACTAAATTGTAATCAGTAGTTCTAATTAAATTTTTGCACATTTTCCCCACTAGTTTTTCCCCTTCTGGCCTTACCCATTAGTATATCTAACACAGCCAACAATGTTTTCTGGTGGTCCTTTTTCTTCTGTCAAGTCTTCCCATCCACTTTTCACTCACTTTTAGGAGCAGTGTCTTCCAATCCAAGTAATTCTTTCTCTGAGCTGTGTGCACAACAAGAAGAACATTGAGAACACAGGAAGACTGTTTGCCTCTTTTCTGTTCCAGTGCCCAGTGCCATAATTGTTTCTGGCAGCCACAAGGAGCTATTGCAAGGCAAAGCTCTGTTCAGTTCTTGAAGACAAAATGTGAGAACAGACTGTAAAGAAAGTTGCTTGATGCCCTCTAAAAAGCTTTCATCAAGCACGTGCTAACTCTTCTTTTTTGTTGGAAGTTTATAGCTTGTCCAAACAGGGTAAGACTGCATAATGACAGTTAAAAGCATCCTACCAAATTGTAAGTCCTTTCTTCAAAGAAGGAAGGTTGAAGACCCTCTCAGTAAAACAGCTTTAAGAATTTTTTAGCACAAGCAGAAGTGTATAATTAAGCTTCTTTATTGGCTCTTTTACAGAAATGAGGTTACATCTGTAAATCAGATAATCATAGAATGGTTTGGATTGGAAGAGACCTGAAACATCATCTAGTTCCAGCCCCCTGCCATGGGCAGGGACACCTTCCACTAGACCAGGTTGCTCCAAGCCCCGTCCAACCTGGCTTTGAACACTGCCAGGGATGGGGCAGCCACAGCTCCTCTGGGCACTGTTCCAGTGTCTCACCACCCTCACAGTGCTGCAAGCACATACTGCTGGGTCATGTTGAGCTTCTCATCAACCAACACCCCCAAGTTCTCCTCAGCGCTCTCAATCCATTCTTTGCACAGCCTGTATTTGTGCTAGGGATTGCCCCAGCCCAGGTGCAGGACCTTACACTTGTCCTTGTTGAACTTCATGAGGTTGGCATTGGTTGGCATTGACCCACCTCTCAAGCCTGTCAGCATCCCTCTGGATGGCATCCCTTCCCTCCAGCGTTTCGACTGCTCCACACAGTTTAATGTCATCAGCAAACTTGCTGAGGGTGTACTCAATCCCACTGTCCATGCCAACAACAAAGATTATCTAATTAAAGTGTATAATCCCACACAGGTTTAGAAGGCTCCTAGGGAGAGCATTTTTTTGCCTGACATTACAGAAAGTTCCAGATTCATCCATTAAACAGGAGTTTCTAGAAAAAAAAACCAACCAACAAACAAACAAAAACAAAAACCCCAAAGCTTTTCTGAGGAAAATAATCAGTGGAAGTTTTTAACACTTATATCTGATTCTATGTGATACAAAGGCTGTCAGGCCAGCTCTCCATCTTGTGTAAAAGTAGCATAGTTCTGCCAAATGCTAGCTGACACTTGGTTTTATTTCAAGAAAGAAATTGAAAAGGAATGACTTACCCTGCTCTTCAATAAATGCAACTGTAAATTAGTTCTTGTATAGCAATGGGGCCTTGGCAATTCATAGTGTGGTCAGCTTCAGTATCTGCAAAGAATGTATTAGATCCTGAGTATAAAGCCCCTCTTTCCCCAGGAGAGCCATGTAACACTTAAATGGTTTGTTAATCGCTTCCATGGTTGGCGACTGTTCTGAAAGCTATCTATGATAGCTAGTTTTATTGAGGAATGGTACCAAAAAATTTCAAAGAGAACAGAAAAGCAACTCCCTGCCTATCTGCTTAATAGCTGGGGAGAATGAAAGGACAAATTAATGGTCTAACATCTGCTGGCCATTCTGAAACCAAACTGTCATTCAAGAAGAGACAACAAAGAGCCCTGCCTACCTCATCTTCTGTTTCTTCTGGGAACAGTACAGCATTACAGTAGCCCTAAAATGTATGAAGGGTGGGAAATGAAGATTACTGAACTCTTTGCCACAGTATGACCCTGGTTTTTCTTCACACCCCTGTAAATTGCATCCAAATGTTTATTATTGCCTCCTTTTGCTTGGAACTCTTTTCTTTTCCCTATAGTGTCGTATTATTTGCTCTCTGGACTCCAGGTTCAGGCAGCTCAGTGTGCAAACGGTTCAGGAAGTCATATGAAAGCTATGTGCTCATTACTACCATGTGAATTAGCTCACGGTTCACTCTCCAGATAATATGGATAACCGGGTTCCTCCCTCTCTCAGGTGCTAATAGAAAGGTATCATTTTAAATTGGCTGTCATTAATAAGAGTATTTATTCTTTGTTTGATTTTGAAATGTTTTTAGCAAATTAAACACTCTTGATTTGAAGAGAAATTTTAACTGGATGGAATTGAAGCCAGATTCTGATGACTAGCAGCAGCAGCAGTCTGTGAATTACTGACGTATACATTTAATATCTCCCTTGGGAGTAAGAAAGTTCTTCAAATGTTGAAACTGGCTTAAATAATTAAAACTGATATGAGTGGTGAAAATTCTTTGGCTAATACTGTTAGCCTGATTTCTTCACTCCCTATTTAATCTAGAATATTTGGAATAGTTGTTAATAGTATGCTGACTTATTTGAATCTCTTATTGAACAGTGTGGTTTGCATCCATACACTCACACCTTAGAACTCATTAGATTAATATTCTCAAGTTGCTTAAAATAAACATGTTTTTATCAAGCAAATGATTATGTTTCTTGACATACTGGTTTTGCTTGGTGCATAGGAGCAAGCAAAGTGCCTGGCTATTTTTCCTCTTCGTTTCTAGGAAAGCTGTAGGGAGTGATAAGTGATTGTTTTTGGGGAGAGGCTGGAAATGAAATTCATGAACACTTTTACTAGGAATGAAGAGGAAAGAAAAAAATCAATGAAAAATATGAAAAATGAAGGGGCACCATGACTGGGTTGCAGAAGGATAAGTTTCAAATTTGTGCTCTGACTTTATAAAGGCACTGACAGCAATGCCTTTTGGCTGTTCTGGAGTCTCCCTTCCTTGCTTTTATGTGGAAAAACTTTGAAACTTCCAGGGTTAATTCTAATGTGGAGAAGAAATATTTTTGAGGCTTCAGAGTTTCACAGGAAAGGAACTGTTTACCACCCAGCTACAATGTCAAGAAATAGCATGAAGCAAAGCAAATTGTCAGCAGCAATCATTCTAAGAAATTTCTTGTCCAGGTTTAAAATTCAAAGTTCTTACTCACAAAATATTCAGGTTATTAATAGAAGGGTTCTTCTGATTGCTTTCTAGAAATTGAGTCTCATGATAATGAGTCTTTGGGAATAAGAAACAAAATTTAACATGAAAGCTGTTATATAGTAAAGACAGTACAGTAAGCTTTCAATTTTTTTTACCTTAGACTCATCTGTTTTCTTTCTGCATAATTTGAAGACCTAATATTTCTATACTTCAATATACATTGAATGTTGCTGTCTACATCCTTGCAGAGAGCAATAAGCAGCACTGTATCTCACAGCCATTTGATTCTGACAATTTATATTCGTTTCAAGTTCTGCAACAGCTTCTTTGAGGACTTCACTTCTACCTCTGCACTAGCCATAGCAGCCGTCTTTGATTTACTTCAGATCCTCCTCCCTTAGGCAAAGAGAGATCAGGTCTTTCTGTTCTGTGTTATGGGCAAGGCACATAGCTGCAAGTTTGCTTCACTGTAAATGTTGTAAGGAGGACTTCTACAGAAGTCTTCTTCACCTGCTGTTTTCTTATGCAGACAAACCCAACTTTTCCTTTCTTTACAAAGCAGTTGTTCAGCTTTCTTATGAACACAATCATGTTTAATGTTTAGCCTCAGAAAATAATATGAATTATACTGTTAAAGGGATACTACAAAATCAAAGACATGGCCTTGTGTTTTTCTATTCAAAGGAAGAGATATGAGAAGCCTCTCCCATTTTGCAGGGAGATAACCCAGTAATACACTGGTGTTAGGTACAGTAGGGGAAAAAATGTGTTTATAGTGTGTTTGTAAACCTTAATTGTATATGTAATCCAGATAGCAGGATTGCATACTGGGTATTTCCAAGGAACAAAGGAATCCACTTTCCAAGTGTATAGGAGCAGCAACATGGCAAGTGCTGCCAAATCAAGAAGTCTTGTTAAATTCAGGCAGGGCCAGAGACGTGTAAATGTAACCTGCATGTTCAGTACAATGTAAAGGTACTGAAATACCTATATAAATAAGAAAGTTTAACCACTGGAAGAAATCTTGCTGGGGAAACATGGAAGTTTTCCAATGAAAATAAGCTGGTATGTTCCTTCACGGCCATACAGCAGGATGGCTTCTTGTAGCTGGCTTAAAGTGAGCTGAGACAACTCTGCACTACAGTCTTTTGCACAGGCTTTTCTGTGATGTAAATTAGCGGTGGCATACCAGTCTTTAATGTTACATTATTACTGTGTAAAAAATAATGCATTAGAAGATGACCTTCAGAAAAGGTACAGTAAATAAGTGCTCCTAAAACAAAGCATAGTTTACTGCATATTTTGATCAGCAGCTGAGAACACCGTAAAAAACAGAGTTAATTAGATGCAGAAACTGTTAGATAAAACAGTTCTCATGAGTCCCTCAAAAGGCATAGCTATCGGAAAGCTTCTAGCTTGCAAGATTCTATACCTTTTCAGTAATCAAAGAGAGGCAAAATCAAATTCAACTGCTTTTGACATTCAAAAGTTCTGAGGCTCCTGCCATGTAAATCAGTATTTTCTGTTTATTTTGTGTTGCTAAAAATATTGTACATTAGGGTCACTGGTTAGTAACTTCTTTGAGAACCATTTTTCATGTCTTATAATATCATACGTGATTTATGTCATAGTCTTTAGTTAGTTGCTTAAAGCTGCTTAGTTCCAGAATGGCTTTTAATAAATATGACAGAGACTATCACCTTCTGACAGGCAGCATATGTCATTGAAATAAAGATAGTCATGCAATAGCTTTGAAAGAGGAGTGCCACAGCTGAACAAGCAGCTTTTATGTTCTGTTTTTTGTTGGACCCCCTCCGGGAGTAAGGGGCAAGTTTAGTTTATTGCCTTAGTTTAGCTTTTGGTTTAGTGCTAAACTGAAATATTCTGACAGCAAACTTCAATAGGATCTTAGTAGGATAATCTTCCAGAAAACAATCAAACAAATGTAATCAAACATGGCCATACACAAGCTGTAGTAGATATAAATTGCTTTGTACACTCTCTTTGTTATAATGTCTAGGTATGCAGGTACATTTACATGTAGGACTGCATGTATAAAACCTGATGGATGTGTGCAGGTATTTATCTGTATGAAAAGCAAGCAGTAATTTACTATCAGATTAATGTGCATCAGAAATAACTTCATTGAAATCAAAGTGGTTTTGCGGTATAAAACAGTGTGAGAAGTAAAACAAACCTCTGTATATATCAAGGGCATATATCGAATTCAATTTTATTGTAAAATTAATCACATACAAATGCAGGTACATATATAACACAACCTGTATTAAAAGAACACTGTTGGTGTTGTCAAGTTAGCAATCAAATAAGAGGACTTAATGTATTAGCATGACCTCTGCAGCTTGATTTGAACTTTAGTATATACACCCTGTTTAATTACATGACCTCACACATTTTGTTGGACAGTGCTCAGAACACACACATACTGAGGCCTGGCTTCTGCTGTTATAGGCAAGCTGATAGTATTGTTGAAGTATTACTGAAGCTACTCAGTTTAGCATATGACAAAGTCAGGTTTTCAGTTGTGTTCTTCTTTAGTTATAATATCCTTGAACAAAACTGTTGCTTTGTACATGTAAGTTCATGTACTGTTTTAAACTGGATTGGAGCTAGGTGCAGTCGCTGGAACAGATCAGGGAACCTGTTTTGCATGTGCTACTTGTTACCACCATTGAAACATAGAGGAGGAGTTGCCTTTGTGGAATGTAGAGGGGAAATAAGCAAACATATATAAATAAAAGGAATGAATTGGGACAAGATCAAGAGAGGGGTGGACAGTGGAGGCAGGAGCTGTGATAATAGATAGGGAGAAGGAAGGAGAAAAAGCCTGGGAGGTTTTGATGGAGTAAACTTGGTCCCTCGTATGTTTACGTTTAATTATGAGATTACACTATTTTTCCATAAAATTCCTACCTTATGCAGGATGCACTTAATGAGCAGCTATTAAATATATTGCTTTGCTGTTATCATGCGTGGCCCCAAGCCCTTCTTATTGCAGACATTTCAAATTCTTGTCCAAAGACAGGATTATTCATTTTTTCAGAGATTTTTGTAAGGCCTCTGTCACTCTTAGCATTTTAAGTAAGGTTGCATCAGCAGCACTAATTCCACTATTTACTAAATTTTCAGTGCTTAATGGTGTAGACTTAATATTTGGGGTTTTGTTTGTGTAATTATACATATGCAGTCATATATATGCAATATACTGTGAGCAAACAAGTGTTACTGAAGGACATAAAACAGCCTAAAATTTTATAAGGACACGCAGTTATGTGAGGGCATGAAGAACTCTAGAATGACTGGCAATAAAAGAAAGCAAAGATACTCATTACTATTTTTAACCATTGTGTTACATCATGTAGTTCTGCAGCAGGTTAGTCATCACATCAAAAGGTTGATGGAAATAATAGTGAAAAGGACTTGGCAGACTTTGAACACCTATGAGGTAATTCAATAAGAGTGACAAATGACTTCTGACATTATAAGGTGAAACGGAAAAACTACATCCAGAATACCTGACTCTTTTCTGATTTTTTTTTCTTTTTTTGTTTGCCTGGGTTTGTTTTGGGCTTTTTTTCTTGATCCTGATCACTGTATGCTACTATCAGTCCAAGTTGTCTGGATCTGTACAGGAATTTGGTAGAGAAGAAGGATGTCAGTTACAGTAAAGTAGTTTTGTGATTTGAAGTATTTTAGATAGCGTAGTCTAGAGGGTCCATGGGAGGAATAAACAAGGCAAAATTCTGGCTGGAATAGCTAGGAATGTGATATTTGAGAGAAGGAAGCTAGTGATTTCTTAATTGCATCAGTATATTGGGACAAACTTCTCTCTAGTAGAATGTAATAGCTGACAAAAGACTTCAGTATTCTTTGAGAAAACTCACTTTAAGTTTTGAGCAGAGCTCAGCAATAGCATTTTGCAGTGCTGACTTAAAATTACTGACTGGCTAAAATTCATGGTCCAGAGCTTAGCTGAAGGGTCATTAACAACAGCCAGTGGTGAATCCCAGGAAATTCTTTGCATCCAGCATTACATAGTTAAAATGAAATGGATAAAAAAAAAGAGGTTTTGAGTCTACTTTTTTTTTGTCTTTTAGAAGCAAAATAGTTTCAACAGATACGAATAGTACATTTCTAGAAAATTACTGCCATGTATCCTAATCAATTACATTACTTGATATGTCTCTCTTGTTTCACATATGTAACATCCATTTATGTCTACCTGCTAGGATCTTCAGTGGGGCTAGAATTTATAGAAATAAATAAAGGAAAGCATGAACAGTGAGGAGGTAGATAAAACTTTTTCATGAATACATGAGTACTGGGTTGATCAAAGCAGTATGTATCCAGGTTTTTTTTTAAGATACAGCTGGTATGTGTATAGTAACAGTAACAATTATTTTTAAAGGAATGGACTTGTCCAGAGACAAGGCTAAGTCTTATTTAACATGGTGATGAAAGGGTAATGCTGGCATTTTTTGTTAGTTGCATATTAATAAGAAGATATAAATGTTACTGTTTGCAGAAAATATAGCAGAGGAACAAGAAGTTATCTAAAAGGTCCTTTTTTTCAATAAGATCCTAAAGTAAAGGTTAGTATAGAATAGTATGCATTTTAATAAACAAGGCATATAGTGCTTTGTAAAGTCGTATGTTAGTATCTAGTTGGTACAGATTTGCCCTGACCATTTAACAAGTATTTAATCAACTATGTAGTATTCAAAGTGCGCTTTTGCTGGGATTCGTGTGCGTTCCCATTTTATTTATTCTCCCCTTTATTGAAGAAGATGGTGATCAGTATGTTCAGTTAAGTTACTTGTGATTTTAAGGCTGCAGTTTCACAATTGGTGTAAACCAGTTTAAATCTATTCTGCTACTGTCCCACCACTTTTCTGCTCCAGGCAATGGGTTTTAATGCCTTTCTTCTGCTGGCACCAACATTCATGCAGCTGTGTAATTGGTTGAATCAGAGAGCTGATCTGCCTGAAAACCAATTAATTAATTTTGGTAGTTCTCAGCTGAATGGAGTCAATCCATCTGATCCCAGCAATCCAGTGCTGGCACAAAGGAAGGGACAAGGGCTTTAGGAAATAGGGAGGAGAACTTTCCCTTTTGGTGGCAACATGGACATGGATTGTGAAATAACTAATTGTGAAACTGTGCCTGAATTGTGATGAACAGCATGCTTTAGAGAGGATGGAGAAATAAAAAATGAACTACCAAGTTGTAAATGGGTACTGCATAATCAGTGGAAGTGCTTGTAGGAAACAGAAAATTCATTTTTGAATCATGTATCATAGGGTGAAGAGGGAATATTTCTTCTCTGTGGGCCTTATCCAGTTCTCTTGAGAGTCCACAGAAAAATTACCATGTTTTCAGTGTAAGATGGGTCAGTTCCTGTTTGATGCTAGCATGATTCAAATTGAATGGCTAAAAGGAAAATCGTAGTGAGAAGTTTTCCAAGGAAAAAAATCGTCACTGAATTTCTATAAACCAGTGAAATAATCTTAAATATAGTTGTTTGAAACTGAAACTATTAACATTTCATAAATATGGGTATAGTATGGTTTGCTGTTTGAAAAAATATTTTTAAAGTTTATTTTATTTGGCTACTAGTAGTCAGAATACAGTATTGCTACTGTGTCCTGGTTAATGCATGCTGTTCTCTTAAATTCCAGTTTCTGATGCAAATGCTTAGTTTTGCTTTTCACTGATAACTGAAGTTTAGAATTAGTTCCTTGGTCATTAAGTGAAAGTACTTGCTGAGATGAATGTTATCACAAATAGTTAATTTCCACATTGGATGTACTTCCATGGATGTAGGGAGATTCTAGTATTTCTTTATCCCAAGAAACTGCAGCTTACTTCTAAGCACCAAATTTGCAGAAATCTTAGTGCAGTAAAAAGACTAGGTTGTGAAATGTTTTAAAAAATACAATTCTATATTTTCAGTACAGTTGAGTGAAAGATTTGTTTTCCTCATGAGGATTTTTGAAATTTCTCATTTAGCTAGTTAGGTGAAGGTCAGTAGCTACGTTTTGTTGTCCAAGTCATCTGCCTTCTTTTCTCCTCTTTTCCTTAACCCCACCTCCCAAAGATGCACTACTTGTCTAAGTCAAATAGCCATCCAGAATTAGGTTTATAAAGTTCTCTGGCCTTCTAAGTTGCTTTTCTCACATTCATACGATTCTTTCCTGCCAACTTAGCCTTCTGTCCTCCACCCATCCCTGTTTTGATTCATTTCCCTCAAGCCGCGTGCCTAAATATTGCCCAACCCATGTGGAAAGTCCTAAATTCTTGTCAAGACAGGGTCATGACTAGCCCACCCAGGAAGATCAGAATCAAGGCTCCCAAACTGGGAACAAGGCTTGCCCACCAGTATAAAAGCCATTATTCCCTCATGCTCATCCTGGCCTTTGGGTTAGCAGACAGCTTCAGCAGAGGCACAGAAGGTATGTGTTAGGAGAGATGGCATAGACTGGGAAATAGCAACCAATTTATCAGGGACATGAGGGGGATGATGCAAGGAAAAAGTGGGGTGGTAAGACTGACTATGAGACTGGATACAGGGGCAACTAAACTGACATTAGAGGTATGAGGCAGGGAGGGTCAGAGGGTGAATGGTGTAGGGGAAAGCCAACTTGGTAAGTTATCAAGTTTGTTTTCTCTTAGTTATGTCTGGGCATTTGGAGGAGCCAAGGAAACCAGCTTGGCAGAGGACCAGCAGGCCACCTACTCCAGCTTTCTCAGCCCCCTGGGGGAGGCTTGAATTGAAAAGAATTACTGAGCAGGCTGAGGCTATGCAGTGTTCAGTTGTGGAACAGGCCCACCCTGTTCTGTGGTGCCTTTGACCACCTCCATCCAAGTCTTTGATGGGTATTGTCCTTGGTCCACTGGTTTCTTTAACTTCACAGCCTATCAGTCCGTTGACCAATCCATGGCATGTAGGATACTCAGAGAATTAAAAAAGCTAGTATATAATAAGAGGAAAAAATCAAGTTCCTTGGGGATTTGGGAAACTGAATTTTCAGGAAAGGCAGCGTTTTGAGGATAATATGGACATGTAGCAGGACCTGAATAAATATTAGTAAACTCCATTAATTCCAGCTGTGCCTGCATCAGATGTTAGTGGACACATGGTATGAATGTAACTACCATCTCTGATACCAACCTGTGTTTTACATACCTGTGTCAATTTTCCGTGATCTGTGTACAATCTGTTTCTAGCTCAGCCTTGAGATATGCTAGATAGACAGTTCTCTACCAGCTGACATCTTTATTAGTGCTTTCCAAGCAACAGACTTTTCCAACTATTCTGCTACACTATGCAGAGTGGTGTCATTTCTTAGGCACATTTTACTAGCTAGCTTTTGTGGCTTATCCTGTACATAGTCTGAACTTATCGTCCACCAGAACTGTTCTCTGCAATAAGCTACTAAACACCTACTTTTCTGGAAATGAATGGGAGGAGGCAATAGTCATGCTGGGGTACTTCGGCGTACACTATGTGGCTACCTACACCCATGTTGTTTTGCAGATATTTCTGTTGTGACCTGAGAAAGAAGGCTTATAAAACATGGGAAAACCTCAGATCCATAGCCTCAATCTTTTTCATGTGCAGTTTTCTATTCTGTGATATGAAGAGTCGCATTTCTGAAATCTAGCCATCACAGTGGGCTTTACACAGCATTGCAAATTTCAAAGGCAGTTACATCCTTCCAGTCAGGCTATGCTATTTACTCCTTTGTAGTGTACTATGTCCTATGGCACTTGCCCAAGTAGGATAAGTTCCTGTAACACTTTTTTAAGTCCTTGACCTTTCTGATGATTGCCATACAGTGTGTAATTAACTGGACCAGCTGGCCCTAAATATTTGTCTTTACTACATGTTTTTTGTGACCTGGAGTAATCAGGAAAGTGTCTTATTTGTCTATGAAGTGATTAATGTCAGTTTGCTGTCGTCGTTGGATGGACTCTGGTATGGACCTTCATTTTGGTCATCGTATCAATGGTGTTTGTGGAAGTTGTTCTTAGGACTTTGTGGATTAGGAATTTATTTTAAAAAAACTCTTATGAGAATGGCTCCATATACACCAGAGATCTGCTTGTTTCCTCTCAGGGTGTCATGGTTGAAGCCCCGCTGGCAATCCAGAACCACGCAGTCTAGCTCGCTCACTCCCACCCCTTCCTCCCCCTGATCCCAGAGGGATGGGGAGGAGAATCGAAAGAATGTTACTCCCACGGGTTGAGATAAGAACAGTCCAGTAACTAAGGTATAACACAAACCACTGCTGCTGCCGCCAATAATAATAATGGTGAAGGAAATAACAAGGGAAGAGAATACAACCGCTCACCACCCACCGACCGATACCCAGCCTGATCCGAGTAGTGATCTAGCCCTTCTGGGTGACTGCCCCCAGTTTACATCCTGGGCATGATGTGCTGTGGTATGGAATGCCTCTTTGGCTAGTTTGGGTCAGGTGTCCTGTCTCTGCTTCCTCCCGGCTTCCCCTCCTCCCTGGCAGAGCATGAGGCTCAGAAAGTCCTTGATCAGAGTAAACATGACTGCGCAACAACTGAAAACATCGGTGTTATCAGCTCTGTTCCCAGGCCAAAAGTCAAAAACACAGCACTGCGCCAGCTACTAAGAAAGAGAAAAATGGCTGCTACTGCTGAACCCAGGACACAGGGCTCATTGCTTTATCCCCCAGTTCATATGGAATTGCTGTGGGCAGTGAACAGCATAAGCCAGAGCAAGATAAGGATGTAAGTAACAACTGTGCATTGTATAAGTGTAAAGAAGGGCTAGGGAGAAGAAAGAGTGTCCAGGTCTTTGCTGAGAAGCAGTGGTGGGCTATGACTGAGTTCACTAGTGGCGTAGCCTCGGAATCAGACTCTGGTAGTGATCCGTCTTGGAAGTGGAAGAGCAGGAAATAAACTGTGGGTGAAAAAAACAGGGCAGTTAAGAAACAGCCTACCATCTTACCTTAAAAGGCAGACTTAAGTGCATCAGTATTCTGTTCAAATCATTGATCCAGATCATCTTGAACCCTTCAGTCCTAACTGTACAATTAGAATGCAGGATACTTTTTGAACTCTTCATTAGGGACTGTGGTGATAGGACAAGGGGTAATGGGTTAAAACTTTAACAGGGGAAGTTCAGGTTAGACATAAGGAAAAAGTTCTTTACTGTGACGGTGGTGAGGCATCAGAATGGGTTGCCCAAGGAAGCTGTGAATGCTCCATCCCTGGCAGTGTTCAAAGCCAGGTTGGACAGAGCCTTGGGTGACATGGTTTAGTGTGAGGTGTCCCTGTCCATGGCAGGGGGTTTGGAACTAGATGATCTTAAGGTCCTTTCCAACCCTAACTGTTCTATGATTCTATTTAATTACTTTGTTGTATTATTTTTGGCACAGTGACCTGAGATGCAGGAGAGCCCATTGCCTGTCCTATATAATGAGCAATAGTTAATGGTTTGATGCAGTCTGGGATACAGATGAGGCAGATATTTGGTAAAGTTCGTAAGGTCATCAAGTCTTGCTTTAGGCTACAGATGTAAAGTGTGTTGAGAGAGGTATATAGAGAGTTGTGCCTGCCTGCTTTCCTTAACACCCAGATCATCAGAAGAGGACATAGACATGACATGGACAGTGGGATTGAGTGCGCCCTCAGCAAGTTTGCCGATGACACCAAGCTGTGTGGTTCGGTTGATACG
>WYDI02012693.1:0-18065 GCA_009867235.2 Psittacus erithacus | reverse complement strand
CAAGGCCAGGCTGGACACAGGGGCTTGGAGCAAGCTGCTCTAGTGGAAGGTGTCCCTGCCCGTGGCAGGGGTTGGAAGTAGATGATCTTAAGGTCCTTTCCAACCCAAACCATTCTGTGATCCTATGATTCTTTCTTGCATGCAAGACATAAGCCCAAACAATGGTTACACGGGGTTGATGAAGGTATATTAGTGATCTTAGAAACAGGAACCCTGCCTCTTTAAGGAAATAGTGATAAATCCTGTCACAGAATTAATACGCACAGCCAGGTCATTAAACTTGGAAAAAGGGGAGAGCAATCGATTTCTGGACTAGGAAATGCCCTCTCTGAAGATGTGAATACGGGATAGATGGCAACCTGTAACTTAAAATGATCAAAGTTGATACAAACGCCTGAGAATTCAAACTGCTTTTCCAAACCAGAAAATGTAACTCCTACAGAGCATACTGAAATGCAACACAGGTCTTTGTTACGGTAAAACATACATGCTTCCAAGAAGTCCTTCTAATAAGAGGACAAACAAAGGCGAAAAAGTCCTGGCTATATAAACAGGTCCTCTCTCTGAAGTCTAACCCAGGTTGCACTGTATCAGCCACAAGCTGAAAGCACCCACAGAGAAGCTGGTACACAACAACCCCTTACTCCCAGCGACTTCCTTCACATGCCAGGAAAATGAACCGGCACCACAACTCAGGAGATTCCGCAGACAGGGAAAAAGGCTATAGAAGTTGTGACGAGGCAGACTCAAGAACTGCTTCACATTTACACTGCTAAGAATTAGAAGAATCTGAGCAGCTCTGCTTCCTATTTTACTGCTCCAACCCCAGCAGCTGCAGTAGCCTCTATCTACATTACGCTAGGAGATAAAGACAGCCAAAAAGCAGGTGACAAGGCTGTATGCCACACAGACTCAGTCAAAACTGCAGCTCAGTATCCATTACACAGTGCTGTAACAAAGCCATTCTCTAGTCACAGGAACATCAACACTTCACATGACCAGAACCAAAGAACCAAACCAAACTGATTTGCACTTTTTAAGCTTGAAAGGACAGAAACTGTATTTCAATTTAAGTTCCCCTTTTTGTCAAGTCAACTGCCAAACTCCTGTCTGACTGAAATGATGGTATTTTATAATGAGTGAACATGGATAAGTATGCCATAAGTGGATCTGTTCTGGGATATTGTTTTTAAATATATTAACTTGTATTCTTCCCCGCTCATCCCCTCACCTTATCGAAGCATCAAGTTCATTTTGGATAAGATGCTGAAGTTGCTCCAGTTTGACATCACACTGGAAAATGCAAATCAACATTACAAATCAAGTTTGTGTTTTCCCAGAAACTGAAGAAACACTCATGCTGTTTTCACACAGCAAAATCAGTGCTGAGTGCCATGTAAAAACACCTTTTATTTGAAACCAAGGGCTACCTGCTGTTAAACAATATTTCAGAGAAGCACAGAAACTCATTCTGCAGTTCATGTAGCACTTAGCTATTTAAAATGTGCAAAGAGAATGTATAGGGAAGTAACTTAACAGGAAACCTGTGCCAGAGGAAACGAGCAATCTGGCTTTTCAAAAGCCAAGGGAAAAAATTCCCCTGCCCTTGAATCCCTGTGTAAATCCAGGTGGAAGTTACAGGTATTGGATTAATTCCTCAGATAAATATGTACTTCATGAATTGGCTAAACCAGTGTTTCTTAATTTTCAGTTTTGTGAGGCAGATGAGCTACTCTATAGTAAGTGGTATAATTAGTTCTTCCTCACAGTAGGAAGAACTGAGATTAAATTCAACTGGAAACACAGCTGAAATCCTGGTTCTGCTGCATTCAGTGACCCCACTCCCACTGACCTCAACAGGACTATGCTATAATGAGAGGATGAATATTCAGGCACTTGCAGGATCTCTTCACTCACTTCACTTAAACATTTAGCTTCCTGAACAAAAGGTTGAGCTAGTTTTCTCATCAATTTTAACCATACTCTAACAGTTCTATCAAAACCTGTAAACATGAAGCATTCAGTAAAGAGGGATCCCACACTTAAGTATATTCCCATTTGGCAAAATCTCTTGGCTGCTTTTAAGCTGAATTTATACAGTTGTGATGTACTGAGTTTATTTTGCTCCTGCTTCCTACTCTTAAGGGAAAATACACAGCAATATAAATCACCAATCCTTGTCCTTCCTGGCTGTACTGTGGGACCCAGCTTACACCTCCCTCAGGGTTCCCACACTTGCATCTGGATTTTGCATCTCAAAATAATGCCTGGATTCTGCTTCCCTACAGAGTCCAACAGTGCTCAAGTGCACAGTGATTTCACATCTAGAATTCAAAATCTAAGTTCAAGTCTCATCATTTGTCACTGTTACAGCAGTGTGGAACCAAAATTTATGCTGCTTGACTTCAGTCTTACATGTATGCCACACTTTCAGCGTAGGATTTTGAACAAGAAGCATCCCACACTTGCCGAAAGCTTTACTCAATTACACTAAATGAAACTTCTTTTTCTGTTTAAATCCATTTTATTCCCTTACACTTCCCCACAGAATTTTACTTGAGGAGACATTAAGAAAATAAAAGCTGTGGTTCTATTTTTTAAAGGCCCAACCATCTACGGAGCCAAAGTAACCTATTAAATCACTTCTGAAAGTTGCCTTGTTTATGCTAGTTCTCAAATACAGCAAGAGCAGAAATCAAGCTGTTTCCCCTTTCATATTCAGACAAACTGCTGTGACTTTTATTCCTGCTCTTCTTCAGAATCATAGGATAGTTAGAGTTGGAAAGGACCTTAAGATCACTGGACCCTTACTCACCCCACCTTTTCTTTCTGCTCTTCTAAGATCAACAGCGCTGCTTTTGCCTCTTACTCACAGCTTGACAACTCTCCCAAGTTCTGATGGTCTTAGATACAAACTTTCAGTCAGTACTTCGAAAAAGCAAAGCTGTATAACACACTGAAAGTTTTCCTGGTATGGCAGGGAGTAGCTGTAATGTCTTCAATTCTCAAGGGTTTAAAAAATCACTTATTAAAATTAGAACATCTTGAATGCACATGTGCAAATAGCATTTTTGTTGTTACTCGCACCTTGACCTCCCAGCTCCACAGCAAAATTCATACTTCTCTTCTGAACCCTGTCTTATCTGTGAAGCTGACAAAAACTACCAGTGTCACCAAGCATAGCCTTTTCCCTTCACCATATTCACAGCAGCAATACATACTGCTGCTTTAGCAGGCTACAAGTCACCTACAATTCTGACCAGACTGCTGTCTCTTCCCATAGCTTCCATACTTCAAAATACTAAGGCCTAGTAACCTGCATCTACATTTCACTGGCCTTTCTCAGCTTCACTTAACTTCTCTTCCCCAAACACGTAGCAGCCAGAAGCAGTACTACTCAACACAGTGAATTTTGTGCCCTACTCATAGTTGCTGCAGTTGTGTTCTCCTTGTTTTTAAATTCTCAAGACTCTCATTTTGTCAGCCAACTCATCTGCAATCAATTCCTGATGTACAGAATAAAAGCCCTGAGCCCATTAAGTTTCAGGAAGACCAAGGGAAGTTCAAAAACCATGGCTGCAAGGGAAAACTACAAAGAAACTAAAACAGAGTATGACAAGAAACACTTGCAGTGAGTTTCATGGCCAACAGGAATGCCGAGAGACTCTAAATACTGAGCTTACTACAGCTACTGGACAGGAGGTAGCTTCTGCAGTCTCTTTCCACTCAAGCTTCTTCAACCAGCCTACCACACCCACACTATTCCCTCACCAGTAACACACTTCTGGGTTCCTGCTTGTAGAAAAAGACAAGTTTTCCATACACTTCATTGCTGTGCCTAGCAGTATTACAGGCAAGAAAACCCAACGAAAAGCCACGCACAGCAGCCTCACAAAGCAAAGCATAGGTGAGAGCAGCTCGCCTTCAGGATAGATACTTCAATAGATCCTGAATTATCTATATAGAATAGCATAGTAGATACTGAATCATCAGTCTTGTTACTGACCTGCAACAGGGACTGAGCATGTTTGGAAATTTGAACCAAACTATCTTCATCAAGAGCTATGTGCTAAGCAGTTGACGAACTGCTTCATCAATAACTATGTGCTAAACATTAAGCCTCAAGAATCATAGAATGGTTTGTGTTGGAAAGGACCTTAAAGCTCATCCAGTTCCAGCCCTCACACTAGACCCTGTCGCCCAAGGCTCTGTCCAGCCTGGCCTTGAACACTGCCAGGGATGGAGCATTTACCACTTCTCTGGGCACCCTGTGCAGGCACCTCAACACCCTCACAGGGAAGAGTTTCTGCCTTAGATCTAACCTGAACTTGCCCTGTTTCAGTTTGAACCCATCACCCCTTGTCCTATCACTGCAGTCCCTGATGAAAAGCCCCTTTCTTTTTATCTTTTATTTTTTTTTCTGAATATTGACACTACACAATTTATTTTCCTTCCAGTCTTAGAAGCAGTTTGAATTGTTTCTTGCTGAAACTAAGAAAATTAGTCTGAGGAGCAGTTCCAAATCAAGCTGTCCATACTTGGCATGGAAAACTTCAGCCCAAACGGTTTAGCAATGCTGTAAGCAGCTGAGAATAAGGTCTTGTGAAGAAAAATTGTAGGCAACCTTAACTATGAGGAGCTTTGCCTTCAAGTCAAAAGTATACCATGAAATAGGCATCCTGTAGACAACATACTTCATTGGCCATAAACTCAGTAAAACTTCACAGCAAATAGTTCAGTGACTCTGTGATAAACATCAGTGATTCAGACATTAAAGAGAAGCTGTCACTGTAAGCCCAGTTTGTAACAACATTTTGCCACAGAAGTCTTATAAAACAGGCGTTATTTACTACCTATTCATCTAGTTTGGCTGTGGTTCAACCTTCCAAATCCACACACTGTTATGAGACTATAAATATAATTTTAGCCTGCTAGATTAAGCCAAGAGTCAGGACTACAATGGAATGGAAGCTAAATGTTATACCTCTCCCAATGGAAGGGTCTTTTTTCCTAAGAACACAACACACACCCCTTCTATGGTAACATACAGTATTAATCTGTCCAGAACTGCTGGCATCACACCTTTTCAAAAAACACTGAATGTTTTTTTAGATAGGTAGATACTTCAATATATACATATACACACATATAAATAAATCTGTAGATTGAAGTAATCTTCTTTTGATCAGACAGCCTGAAGCAATAAAGCAATTCCATTTGTATCTCCGACAGAAACTAACATTAAATTCAGCACCTGCAAAACTAATATCTGCCTAAACTAGAAAGCAACGAATATGGAAAAAGAAATCTGATCCTAAGCTGGCACACAGAAGATGTGAAAGATTTAAATAGAAAAGTTCATGTGAAGACTGTCAATAGGCTCTATATTTAGGAGTTGCTCTTGATGGAAGTATATTCTAAGACCAAAAATTCAAGTCTAAGGATAAAAAGGTCGATTTGTTAAGAATTAAAGACTAAATGTTCCACTCCATAAACTAGTAACAGTTCCTTAATATAGGAAACAAAAACAAAAGTAAACAGAGAACTACATTAGAATATTAAAAAACAACCCTAAAGCTTTTTTGGCCATTACAGGTTCTCCATTTCTCAAGATTGCAACTTCACTAACCAGAAGTTTTGACTGCTTTACAGTACGCCCTCCTGAGATTATACATAAGAGTTAAATCTAAATTCCTTACATTCTCATTCTTCGCCTGAAATAAAGATTCTGTCTCCTATGGAAAAGCTTCTGCAAGAAGACTGCAGTTGCAAGGGATGTTGAATACAAAAGTTAGAGGATGAGGGACTACAGGAGAAGAAATAACAACAAATCACAAGGGATACAAGAGAAAGTGCAAATCTGAGACAGCAAACTGACATTTCACAAGCATTTATTAAGGCTGTAGTAAATGTAAACCATCCTAAAATTCTGAAGGACGTTTTCCTTTGGGGAGCAAAGGCAACTTAATATGAGAAGAGAATTCCTCTCAGCTGTTTTTAACTCTGCTTATTTTTGTCACTCAAGCACACCCTATATGAATCAAACTAGTCAAAGTTGAAGGTCTGAAATGACCCTGATAGATGTAATAACATTAAAATTTTACCCACAAGCAAGCTTGTTAGGCCTTCTTGGAACATTCCCACAAAAGCTTAGCTTGAACACAGCACCTGGTTTTCAGCCAAAACCCACCAAGCTCTCTCAAGCAGTTAAGTGAAGAAAATACAATTGTTAACACCTATTTTAGGCTCCATATTTCACTGCTGAAACTACACACTGGAAGGTTGTCTTAAATAAGTCTTATTCCAGGGTACTTCACCATTTCCCCAGCCCCACAAGTGATTATTATAACCATCACTTGCCTGTGGCTGAAAGATTTTTGGACCACTTTCCAGTTGTTCTGCTGTAAGGAACAGATTTCTCTGTGGGGAAACAGTTTCATTTGGAAGTGAACACTAAGAATTTCTCTTTGTGTATTTGTTTGCTGATATAGTAGATAAGCCTGTGGTGACATGCATCTTCCCAAATGGATATTCACTACTGAGAAGATCATGGAAAGGCATCAGGAAACATTTATTCATTCCAGCTGCACTTGACAAGTTTGGTACACAGGAGAAAAGAAAAAGGTATTATTTACTTTACAACCTGACAGACCGTATTAACAGTACTAAAAGCAGCAAGTTGTGTTTTCTGTTCATCATTTCCACCTGTATTTTTACATGCTTCTTCACCCAAAAGTGACAGAAACGGGTATGCGTACTTTTACTGTATTGAGTCAAATCAAGCTCCGAGGTCAAGCTGCACCTCTTTTGTCAAAAAATGAAGGTAACTGTACGTACTCCTGCAGTCTTGTTTTGAAACACCTTGCTATTGAGACAAAGACATTAAAAGATGTTAAGATGTTGAAAACACTTTCTTTGACAGATTTCTTTAAACTCAACACTCTGAATTGCCCATGGAGTGATAAGATCCTGCTGTTAACCAGCACGTTATTTTGGCTGCACGTTTTTCAAAGGATTTGTATGATGTAAACTATAAAGTAACAATGAAAAGGAGATGGGGAAAAAAGTAACTTCAACTTCTAATAGGTTTAATATTTTAAATACTGTCACTGGGTCTGCAGTTGTTTCTTATTCAGCTTTTACAAAATATAGTAAAATGGACATTTTCCTGAATAACAAACACATAGGAAACCTGCTTAACTGAAGACCACATAGCTAATTTATTGTATGTATGCTGACATCAAGCAGGTTTCGCTGAGCTTCTAGCTAAAATGATAGCTATATTCACATACAATAAATAAACTGAATGTTAACAACAACACACGATCTTGCTACCCCTCATCTCAACCTCACTCCCCCAACAAAACCTCTGCAGAGAAATTCAAGTACGATTTGGGACCGTTCCCTACTAGTTAAAGATAGATTTCTTCTCCTAGTAGCGATACACTACACAGCCAAATTAAGGCATTTTGGTCATACACAGCAGCAGGAAGATTAACTCCAGAAATATGTACTTTTAAGATTATCTGTCTACAGGCTTTCCAACAACACAACTACAAAAGCATGTTACACAACCTGATCTGACCATTTCAGTGCCAAACAAACAACAGCCCCTAGATAAAGGGGAAAAAATTACCCACAACATTATCTACCCAAAAAGGTAGGTTTTAAAGTGGAGGAGTACTTTTTCTTCTGGAACGTCTCTCGTTCTAGGCAAATCAGGGCAAGTCTTTTAGGCCAGTCTGATAAACCTATTGGTGGAGGTTTATATTTCATTTAGAAAATCTGTTTATGAAAAGTAATGAAAGAGTTAACTATAAACGCAATTAAAGATTTTACAGCAGATTAATACCCAACTGTTTTTTTCATCTACAAAACACTACTTTTCTCCCAATACAGGCTCCAAACACTTCAGACTTAACCATTTATTAGAACATGCCTGGAAAAGCATAAAGTCTTCATCTAATTTCCTATGTGCACGCTGAACACCTTTATAGGCATCAGTATAATGAACGCACTTCACAGCCCCTATCAGAACACTACTACTCTGTAGATGATTCCACACTGGCAGCATCACAACAATTACTGAATTCCATGTTAACTTCAAAGCAAAGCTTCACCTTTCCTTGATTAGAACAAAATGGTTTATAAATGTATATAGAGAGCAAACATTTCCTCTCCTAGACACTTTTCTGGTTTGGGTGATAGGGGAGGTTCAAGAGAGAAAAGGAAGAGGAATAAGGCAGATGGAGAGGAATCATCCTATGTCTTATAGCTATGTTCAGGTCAAATCTAACATCACAAATCAAGGGAGAAAACATGCAGAGTAGTGCTGCCCAACTTCCTGACAACTGGATATTATACCTCATAAAAGCACATTTTGCCCACAATTTACATTCTGAAGCAGGTTTAGAGGACAAGTCTTTAAAACATAAGCATAAAAATAGTTGTGATTTTCCCTTAAGAACTTAAAGCAATTCAAACTCCTATAAAACTCTGCCTAACTGAAGAAATTCCTCTGATAGTTTATGACCTCAAATTGCCAAACATCTGAGCTGCTACTGCCATGCAAACTTTCTCTGTAAAAAGCTGTAAAGCCACACTCACAAAACCGTAAGACTTAATCATATGGAGTTACAAATTTAATATTAAAGTCCCAGCTCAGCAAAGAATGTAAACTTGGGCATTTTGTTGATTGAAGCTGGAATTACTCCCTTCATAAAGTATGCATGTTTAACTGTTTGCTGGATCAGGACTCCAGCTTTCTGAAGTCTGCCACCTATGTGCAGCACTTACTAAGTGCTTTGACAAAGTCTCAAACGTAGCTTTATAAAAATGCCCTCTCAGGAAAATACACTGTCAAAGCAGCACGTGAACAACAGGAACTGTATCAGCTTAAAACAGATTATTCCGGTTACAAATCCCTCAAATCAAACTAGTGCGCTAACACAGGACACAACTTCACAAAGTAAGCCAAAAAACAAGCAGCAAGAACACCCCTGCTGTTGTTAAAAGTAACACCCAAAGCTGCTGCAATAAACATGCTAAAAAGCCCCCAAAAATCCCCTTGTCATTCTCTTGCCCAAGCTTATTTGTGTTTAATGACATTTCTGCCAATAGCCAGCTTTAATTGCTCGTGGACATCTGCCACTCAAAAGTAGGGAAAAACGGAGTCTTGAAATACTACAGACATGGCAGTAAAAGCCATCAAAATCAAACAGGAAAACAAAAATATGCAGTATCCTGGAATATTTTTAAGTTTGCTCTATTTAATTCAGATTTTGGGTATTTGCTGCCAGTCATCAGACTTCTTCCACCATCATACGATGCAGCGTCAAAAAACACAAGACTTTAACACTTGCGGAAGCAGAATTAATATGCTGGGTCACGTTAAGGTAATCTTTCTCCTTATTTCCCAAGTCCCTGTCAACTACTATAGCAACAAGTTTATATTCTCTGCCTAATCAAGGCTTCTGTAGTTTTTAAAGGAAGAAATACCTGTAAATTTATTTTGACGTTCAAATGTTCAATTAACTTCACTTTCATTTCTGTAATCTAACAAACTGAGTTTTTTCAGGTTTTACCTCCAGCACAAAGGATAAAACTTGCACTACCTATTTTACTGTCAGCAACGCCAACATCTAGTTTTCATACACTTGCGAGTGCTCCCTGTACATCACTACGCAGGAGAAGGCCTGTGAGGGAACTCCTGATCATTAAAATAAGCCAAAATACCATTCAAATACAACCCAAAAGTGATGGAAAGAAACCAAGAAGCTGAACGCCAACTCCCCCAGGTAAATCAACACATTATGCCACAGGCACAGAGTTCCTCTTTGAAAAGTACCCCCGTGGGAGGAGCCACCGCTCGCTCCGAGGTTTAGGAGCTCGATTGCCAGCACTCCTGAACTCAACTTACCGTCCACAAAAAGCCTGCCCTACGCTTCCTCCTAAGTTACCCAGGAAAAGGGTGGCGAGTTAGTAGAGTAAGTCCCTGGGGCAGTAAAGGGGAACCAACCTGTACACCTATTTATACGAGAAGAGAAAGCGCCCTGGAAAGCACCGGCAGCGGAGGAGGACACGGCTAAAGGGCAGAGGGTGCAAGGGAAAGGACAAGGCAGGGCAGGCGGCCACAGGGCAGCGCAGGGCATGCGAGCGGTGTCAGAAGAAGACAGCCCCGGGCGGCCGAGGGCACTGGCACCTGTAGCCGGAGGGCTGGGGCGCGCAGGAGAGGAGGGGGGAAAGGAGGCAAACGGGTACCTTTGAGCTGGGGCAGCGGCGAGAGCTCCACCTGGCTGCTCTGGCTGCGGAACTGCGAGGAGCCCTGCGAGCGCTTCTGCCTCTGAGCCTTGCGCACCGATTTCCGTGTGAAGCCATCCACTTTCTCCGCGGCAGAGATGGCCGCCGACATGGCTGGGCGGTGAGGCGGTGCGGGGGGACGTCGCTCTCCAGAAGCATATATTAAAGCGGAGGGAGAAGCGGGCGGCCAAAAAAAGGGCTTAAACCAAAACCACAAAACCCCCACAAAATCCAAAAGAACGGCAGATCCAAGTCCCCTGCCCGCTCACACCACACGGACGGGAAGAGAGGGACTGGCGGCGGGCGCTGGGGAGGCTCCCGGGTCCGGGCTGAAGCCTCGCTCCTCTGTTCCTGCTTCCCTCGGCGTTTCCTCTCGGCTCGGGGCCGGCTGCCGGGGAGGCGGGGGGGAGCGGCGGCCGGCGGGGGAGCGGAAGAGGGGGAGAAGGAAAGGGAAAAACAAACAAGCGAACCCAGCGACAACTCCGCTCCGCGGGGCGGGCGGGCGCCAAACTTTCCCGCGGCGGGTGGGGGGAGCACGGCCGGGGCTCCCGCTCTCCTCAGGGCAAGGCCGGTCTCGGGGAAGCCGCTGCCCCGCTCCACGTCCCCTTCAACCGGGCTCGCCTGCGCCAGCCCGCGCAGAGCCCGCTGTCATCGGCCGGAATCGCCCCTGGGCCGAGCTCGCCGGGAAGGCGGCTTCCACTCCCCGCTCCTCAGCCGCTCGCTTCCACACGGCCCTTTTCTTTGCCTTCAACTGCCGCCGGGTGCTCCCCGCGCCTCAGCCGTCATCCTGCCCGCTCCAAGCCGGGGCCGCCGCGAGGTGCCCGCCCGCCGCAGAGCGCAGCGCCCCGGAGCCGCCGCGCAAGGGGCCGCGGAACTTGGCGGAGCGAGCGGAGTTGAGGAGAGCAGGGAAGGGAGAGGGGCGGGGCGGGGCCACCGCGAAAGGGGCAAGAAGGGGCGAGAGGAGTGGCGGCGCTGGATGATTGACGGCGCACCACAGCCAATGACAAGAGAGAATCGTGGGACACCCCCCCCGCCCTTCTCCTCGCTGAGAGGCTTGGGGAGGGCGCGGGAGCTGAGGCGGAGTGATTGACAGCAGGCTTGTCCAATTGTAGGGAGGGGCGGGGAGGAGGGCGGGGCTTACCCGTAACGTGAGAAGGCGAGGGGAAGGGAACGGGCGCATATAGCGGGTGGGAGAGACGCCAGCCAATCCGCGTTGGGGGGCGGGAACGTTGGGCGTGTGACGTCGCCGCGTAGCTCCGCCCACCGTTATGGACGCTTCCGGGATGTGCGCTGGCGGCAGTGCCCGGGTCCGCCCGCTGGGTGCCCGGCGGAGGGCAGGAGGTGCCGCCGGGACCGGGCTCTCTTCCCGCCGCGGTCGCCCAGCCTCAGTCGGGCTGCGGGCAAGCGGGGGACCCGGCTCTGGTGTCCGCTGGCGGTACCGGTGCGCAGCAGCCCGCTGGGTGCTTTCAGCGAGCCGTTAGCAGCCGGACGGGAGATGCTCCTTGCGGGGGAAGCTGCGGGAAGGGTGTTCAGCAGCGAGCGAGGCGGTTCGTGCCGCTTTGGAAGTGCTGCTGCCTTGTGTTTCCCCTTCCTCCCGGCGCATCCACGTGTTGTGGCTTCCGTGCCTCTCCGGATGAGTTCGGCGCTGGTGGATCCGCGTTACCGTAGCGCTCGCTTTCCCCCGCGAGTCGCAGGCTCGTTTCTAGGCTGAAGGCGCAGAATTCCCCCGGACACACACGTGCTTGAGCTTTCCAGGAGGGAATGTGTATGGAGTAACTCATTTCTTCTGCTTTGTACCGCTTTGGTTCAGGCTGCGAGAAATGAGACCCGAGGCTTGCATCAGCAGCGCGGTGGTGTGTGCGAGTCTGACTGCTGCTCGGTCCCGCTTCCATGTGGGAGCAGCTCCCCCTTTGGAACTCTGCACATGCGGGATGCCTTCGGATGTAGTCATTCACATGGAAGTTTTATGCACATCAGCACATTTCTTCTTACTACATGGTTTTAGGTACCAATTCAGCAAATTAGTATTTGTGGTATTTTAAATACACTCAAGTTTCAGTAGCTGCGGTAGGACATAAATACTGCAAGGTAACCATAAATGTTTGCTAAATGCCTTCATGAGTTAGAGTTTAATCTTTATATGTATGAGCCATAAATCAGAAGCCAAGTGTAGATTATAGCTTTACACACACATAAAAAAAGACTGAGACTGTGGAAGCCTGTTCAATAGAAACTGTTGTCTGTTTCCTTCTGTCATTCCTTCCTTTTTACTTTCCTCTGTCAGCACAACTTTTTAATGTATGATTACTTGTGCATCTCCCAACTTTCTTGCCTTTGGGAAGTCATCTTCAGTGTTTCAAAATAGAGGGATGGGGAGTTCTCTGAGAGAATTCTGTTTCTATATACTTTAGTTTCAATTCTGGATACAGCATAGCTAGAAATAGCAGGGGACAAGCATAATATGCTGTTATCTTTCTTGCAGGTGTGTAGACTTTATTACCAAATCCATTTTACAGATAACATGGCACTGTTTGGGCACTTGTCTTTTAAACTGCCAACTCATGGGTTTGTTGCAGTAAAGATATCTTTGCATTCCTTACCTGGTTAATTCACATTTTGCCTTATGGCTCACAGCTCTGATCAAGAGCTCTCAGGCCTAGACCCTGTGTCCGTGTGTTTCTCTGTTCCTGCCTGCCCTCCACCAGCTGTCATTTAATTCTGCACCCATTTTTAGAAGCTGACACTGCCCAGTGTCCCCTGTGCACTGTTTATTGGCAACTCAAGCCTTGCTGCCTGCTCCCAGTGTGAAAGAGGCTGCCTTAAAGTTTCATCAATTAAATAGTTTGAATTTTGTTAATGAAGAGCCTTATCTAAGTCCTGAGATTTAAAATCTTTCCTTCTTCAAGTATTTTCTTCTTACGAGGCTTTGCTGTGGCTTTTGTTGCTGTTTAAAACTATCTTGTAAAAGTCTGTTGGCAGCTGAAATTCATGACACAAAGACCTTGGTAAATAATAGGTATAGGCTTGCGATGATAGGATTTTCATACCAATTGCACTGGGAGATATTTCCAGACCATATCTTCGTGTACCACTCATAACAGAAACATTGGTGACATCTGAGCCAGCCGAACAAAAAGAAACTGGTTTATTCTCTCTAATAAATGAAAAGTGGTTTTAGCTGTTGAGTTTTGTTTTGTTTTTTTTAAGGTAACTCTTCTATTTCAGAACAGAATCAGCAGCAGCTCTACAGACCAGCTAGAGCTTCCCAAATTACAATGGTAATGTTTGACTTAATGTCCGCTCAAAGTTAGTGGCATTACGTGAGAAACCATTGGAGCATGCAGGCCTGTGGGACTGGGGTGTTTGGAGTGAAACCCAAAAGCAAGAGCTCTGGCTGTCAATCTGAAACAGCTACATTTGAGAAGGCTGAAGATTGCCCTTCCCTGCTTTCTGCACATACTGCTTCCTACACAGCTGCCGGAGCTGCTCTGAGTAAGCTTCTGAACCTCCTGGTTTTGAGAGTGTATTTAAAGGCACACAGTGATGATGCCAGGTTATAAGCTGCTGGCTCCAAACCCAATTCACCAAAGTCTGAGGTCTCCGCAGAGAATGCTGTGAATAGTAATTTTATGCCAAGCTATTCCCACTCTTAAATCGGAGCCCTCAGCATGCACTGAAGCATTGATTCTGCAAAACCACACGCATGCCTCTAACTTGGCTTAGAAGAAAGCTCATTATCATTCACAGTCATTATTCAAAACAGAGGAGCAACATTCTGGAGCAGATTTAACTAAAAGTCACACTTGCAGTTCTCTTCATTCAGTCATAAGGGATTTATTTCCTTCTTAGCACCTTTGTACCCAGAAATGAGACCTTTTGAAAGGTGAATGTGAACATGACATACCATTAACTTGCAGAAACCTGACTGACTTGGCTTGAAAGCGTGGTGCTTCGAGTACCAGGTTGCTATGGAGTTTTACTACAGGGAGTTGCCTGGCTGCTAGCAAACGAGGAGTTAACTGTAGCTCTGCTTTCCCGTTCTTCTTCTGTACTGATGCTTAGAGGCCAAGTTACAAGAAATCTAGCTCTTCTCACAGACAGTGGGAGGAATATCTTAGTAAAGATATCTTAGTGAAGAGGATGCCCTAAGTGGGTGAACCCTCAGCCAGGAAGGTTTGTGAAGAAAGAATATGAAAACTTGCTTTTATTTCCCTTTCAAAATGAATATTTTTAAGGAAAAGCCCTGTTGGCTGCAGCTGTGGTTATATTTACTGCTGCACTGTCTTTACTACAACTCCCATCAGTTTTTTAGGGGTATTTCAGCTAACTTAAAATACTTTTTGAGCTGAAGCTGTGCTCTTTCAGGCGTACATGGAGTTAAGTTTAAGCGCTTGTACTGTCCCATTAAAACCAAGTGTGCTATTACTCACTTCAGGTTAAACTGTATGGTTACATATTCTGTGGTCTGCGCTGAGTAGCTGCTATCTAGAAGTGTTCCTAAGTCTATTGCTTGATAAATCCTTAAATAATACAGCATTGGTTATCTCAGGGACCATCTGGCATCTCCCTCCCAGAGCAGGATTTGAAATTCTGGGATTGGAAATCAGAGATTAGCTGATGAGACGTTCTTTGTAAGAGCCTTGGGTTTGATTTCTTTTGGCATACCTCTGGATAACATCAGTACAGCCTTCCCAGGGACGACTGTGTGAATGGATATGTGCAGGCAACGGGCTGTTAAAACTAGCTCTGATTCGTGTTGTTACTTTAAAAGACCTTTTCATTTAATCTTCTGTCAGGCAATCCAGCACGATCGTGTTGCAAAGAGAAGATGTAGTTTGTCAAGTTCGTACACACAGGCACACACACGTACACTGATCCTCACAGCAGTCCAATGAAGATGCATTCCAGTTTAACTCCTTAATTCTACCTGTATCTTGAACAATCATTTTGGATGGAAACAGTGCTGTCTGAGAACTCAGCAGCAGTCATTTTGTCTTGGTAAGATGCAAAGCATCCCTCAGGGATATAGGTTTACAGCTAAGCTTTCAAAGTCAGTTAGCATCTTTGCTGTAATGACATTTCCATACAGAAAGCTACAGAACATGAGCATATGTGTATTTATTAAGCTGTTCTCTGTGCTGAAGATTTATTTGCACTTTACATATAAAACAGGGAAAGATCTTCAGCAAAAGGAGCGGATTCTTTGCATTTAAATGTAATAAATGGCACCTGTATTCAATGAAATACAAAATAACCCTCCCCAACAACGGACTGCCGCTGCCAACAACAAAAAACACCATAGCCTTTCCACTACCACTTTCTAAGTGCTTTTGTCTGTGGCAAAGCAGACCTTTGTAAATGCCAACGAGCACTATCCTTAGCGTTCTATAAAGGTTGTTTGACACAGCATATAGAAAATGAAAGGGAACTGTTTCTGTTACAAAATGTTTGCATGTAAAAGTGAGCACCTGCAAGCTCGAGTTCTTTTGGAACTAATTCCTAAAGCTCAGTGAAAGGAATTAAACAAACAAATAGCGAGGTTTATTCTGTCAGCTTCTCAGCAGGCTCACAAGAATTACTGCGTGCTAAGAATCAGCTGCTCTTGGAAACTTAATGAATGTGGCAGCCAGAAAAGCACAAAACGTGGCCAGGAGATGCAAACCAGATATGTAGGCTGTAGCAGAGTGAAATGAAGAGGATTGGGAAATCTCTCTGTAAATCCAAGGTGGGAAGAGTTCGCGCTACCAGGGTTTCTGAGCACTTGGACAGTGTAGAATGTTTTCTGTAAGGAATTGGGTTTGCATTTCGAATTGTAACTCTATTCCCTGGTAATTCTATTCTCCTTAGAGAATAATAGCAGAAAAGTATTTCTCTATTTTCATCTGTCCCTGCTGTGATTTAGCAACTGGAAACAAAGAGCCAAGTCAGCCAAACAGCCACTTCTCCATGGCCAGCTAGCAAGTGGGCTGGCACCCACTGTCTGCAGATCTGCCCTCTCAAACCAGGCTCAATGCCCCACTATCACCTTCCAGGGGCATTGCTGAAGCTTCTTCTGCACAACCAGAGTGAGTGGTCCTAGTAAGAAAGAGACTTAAATATTGATTAATTATAATCAATCCTTCCACTCCCTGATTAATGAATGAAATCAAATCACATGCACTTGTGGATATTACTCTTTTGTTGTATTGGTTACAAAACTCTTATGTGCTGTTGTTTCACATTGTCAAGTTTTGCTCAACTGTTTCCAGAGCTGCAGGAGAGACTTAAAAGAGACAGCTGTGATTCCTAGGAGTGGGATTCCCAGAGCTGGATCTTTGGGGAAAAAACAGAAGTAAGACTTGAGATAAAGTCCTAAGTGTGGGTAAGCACACAAAAGAGATTGATGGGAGCTTTAGAGAGATTAAATAACGTTCATGGTCATTTAGTCATTTGTCTTTTTGCAGTATCTAAAAAGGTTTATTTTTGTCAGCCCCTGAAGTGAACAGTCTCACTGAGATTTAAGGAGTATGTACCTCCGCGTTAGGACTTGTCTACCTCAGGGAAATATACTGCCTTTCCCATCGCATAGAGCCATAGTGGTGGAATTAAAGCAGCACAGTAATGCCTGTGAGTTTTCCTCATGCAGAGGAGCTCTTAGTCACGACATTACAGCAAAAGCTGTCTCTCAGAGGTCACCATCCAGAGCAGGATCCCAGCGTTTCCCTGCTTTGGCTGAAGGATGGAGAGCCTTCAGTGACCTGGCTTGCTCTGACACCGCAGCCACTAAGCCCAGAGTGTGCAGCGAGCTCACTTAATCCTCCCCAGTGAACACATGAGCCGCAGTTTGCGTTTCAGTCTGTAAATTGTTCTTTTGTTTTGCAGGCTTTACTGAACACAGTTTTATTTCATGTGACTGCGCTATTTATGGCGGGGTAAATATTGCCGGGGGTCTATTGAAAAAGGCCAATGACCTGGATTTTGTTCCGTTTGAATCCTCTCCAAGAGGCAGGCATGTTTAACAACTGAGCTTTTTCTTGCTTGTTGCCATAGCCTGCAATCGCTTCTAACGTCTTAGATCAACACCAAGTAAAAAGACAGAGATTGTGAGAGAAATAAAGCTGCGTGTAGTGTGAATGTGATTAGGTAGCGTGTGACCTTGCGTTTTTGGAAGAGGTGAATTCCACCCTGAATTACCAGCTATCGACATAGCGTGTTTTTAAGCCTGATTATGAGGCTTTTCATACTGCTGCGCTGATTTGAGTTCAGAACTCTGGTTTGTCCCATATATTATTGCATTTTACAGAACCAGCTATCAATCAAGTGTGTTTCCGCGCATCATGAAACCAGCAAACAAAGCACATTGGGGAAAATTCAAACAGAGCAAATGTTCTTCTTGCTGTTCTTGTAATCTAAATAGCAGGATTGCTTGACTGTTTAAGAAGCAGAAAGTTAAAGATTGCTGGGAAAATAGTGCTGTATTTTCACTTTCAAGAAAGAGCTTTGCCAATGCAGGTAGCCGAATGTCATGAGTGTTAAAGATGTTTGACTATTCTTAAAAGATGAGCCAACAGTATTTTTTAACATAGAACAACATATTTTTTAACCGTATAAAATGAGTTGATCACAGGAAGTATAATGGGCTCCAACCTGAAATCTTGCTGTAGACACACTTATCTTCACCCAGTCCTGGAAAAGCATAGAATCACAGGCTCAACCAGGTTGGAAAAGCCCTTTAAGCTCATCCAGTCCAACCATTCCCAGCACTGCCAAGGCCACCACTGACCCAT
>WYDI02012692.1:0-18400 GCA_009867235.2 Psittacus erithacus | reverse complement strand
GCCAGGTTGGACAGAGCCTTGGGTGGCATGGTTTAGTGTGAGGTGTCCCTGCCCATGGCAGGGGGGTTGGAACTATAGGATCTTCAGGTCTTTTCCAACCCTAACTATTCTATGATTCTAAGATTAAAAAAATAAGAGCCTTTATATTTTGGAAGAAATTAATGGTTCAGTCCATTAACAGGATTTTTCTTTCTAGTCAGACTTGGTAGCATCACATTTGAATTTAATGATTTTACAGATCTTTGAGCAATATTTAAGTAGAATTCAGCTGGTATGAACTGTCAGAGTCAATGCTGTTATTTTCTGTTGAGTTCTGTGAAAAAGATCTCCATAGCCTCAAAAATATGTCAACATATTCAGAGCAAAGTAAAGCCATTCATGCAGTCAGTATCAATGGCAGTAGTATGTTTAGGCAAATCTTGAAAGTCCAAGGACAGGCACCTGTCAAGAGGGATGCAAGTATGATGTGAGCTGACTACCCAATATATGACCTTCACATAAAAACTTCTGTAGTTTTTATGAACTTAAACTCTTATATAGAAGCTTCACAGAATGTCACAACATCTTTGGAGGAGATATTCCTTTGTTTTTCAACAAATAAACTGGTAAAACAAAAGCTTATAATGATTGCACAATATGATTTGATTCAGATTCAGGTTTTCTTTTACTAGTATACAGTGATTTTTACAATGTGTTTAAGGAAAGAGCTGTCATACTACTGCTTGGAATTATTTGCATTTAGAAAGTATTTGGACAATTTAAGGATGCTTATGTCTTTACAAAACTATCATGATTCATTGTTGGTATAAAGTAATTGGTTTTCCAGTCCCAAAACTGAATAAACTGGATGTTTTGGTGCTTCTTGTCCCTGAAATGACCTTGGTTTTGTGGATGACTTTAAGTCTCGAAGTAGCTTTTTGACAGGAATGTATCTGGTATTTCTTGTGCAAGTTTGTATTTAACTACTTTGGTTTGGTTATTTTCAGATAAAATTCCTTATTGTTTGTTGTGACCTTTTCAGTTTCATCCAGTTGGCTTGCTCTCTAATTTCCTCTCTTCTTGTAGGGGTGTCTGTTCTTCGCTGCTATTGCTGCATTCCAGTATCACTGATCACAAAAGTTTTCATCTGTCAATATATACCATATCTATTATATCCTTCTGGCTGTGGCTTTCACTTTCTAATGCTTTTTATACAGCTGATGACTTTGTCCTTGTAATGAGGCTGTTTGGTTTTCTGTTGTTAGCTGTTGCTTAGGCTTTAAACTATTTCAAACCTGGCTTCTTTCCTTTGAACTCAGGAACTGAATAGGTTTTGGGGGGCTTTTATCTTCTTACAGGATAGGTTATAAAAATCAATGCCTGCTGTACTGATTGCAGGTTAAGCACATTTTTGGGTTTATGTTTTTTAGACTTTTCTAAAATGGCAGCTTTATTAACTTAAATATTGTTATAGTATGCTAACAATTTATACTTGTGTGAAGAGTCAACACAAGATTGCCTTGTATATCTATGAATATTCATACATGGAGAGAAAGGCCAGTTGTTCTTTGCTCATCAAAAAATTTTGGTTGATATTATACTGTTAGTAAGTAGCTATTGCTAAGTCCTAATAATAATAAGAAAATGACAATTTCTTATGTAGAGGAAGCACTAATTTGACTGTTGCTGGACTTTAGTATATGTGTGTTCTTAGTTGAATGCAAGAGTTTCCTGAGGATAGCTAATAAATGGAGAACTGGGGCCGCAGAGGAATAAGCTTTCTTCAAGGGTATTTCAGAAGAGCAAAAATAAAATTCTTGGAGGTGAAATACTCCGCAGACAGTTTATGTGACATTTTCATAAAGCATTGTTTACTCATTGAAGTTCCTTTAACTTAAGTGTTGGAGGTTGTTTTATTTTCTGCTCTTAAGATTAAAATATTTTTAGAGTGCCTTTTTTATAACCTGAGTAGTGCAGGATCAGAAGTTGCTCATATACTTAACTAACACAAAAGTGTAGTTATGCTCATGCTTTACTTGTCCCCAAATCCTCTCTGCCTACTTGAGTTCCTGTTAGGAATATAGGCAAATTGAGCACATCTAGGATGTTTTATGGTGAGAATCTCTTAGGGTATGAGTCTTTTTTTGTGTGGCACAGAATATAATTGAAAAATTTATGAAAACTTTAAGAGAAAAAGTCTTCTATGAAAATTCTTAGAGAAAATCCATCATGCTAGTGCGGAATTGAGCAAAATATCTGTTCTCTTGGTCTGGGGACTCATGCCTTTTTCATAAAGTAGGGCTTAAAGTATTCACCTACTTCTTGAAGAATTTTGGCTTTCTTGCATACGAACTGCGTGCCATTGCTCCAAATACACCAATATTTCTTTGGAATGATGATGAACTTTCTCATGGGTTACAGTGAGATCTGTGTGAAAATGAAGTGAAGGTGCTTTCTTTTTTTATAGGTGCAGCCATTTAACTTTTTACTAAAAGCTTTCCCATTCTTTGTAGCAAACATTTTTAAAGTTTGATAGAAGCCTACGTATTTAGACAATCATGCTCATGATCTGGTTTTTGTATTTTTGTTTTTTTTTTTTTTTTCCTAGTAGAGGCTATTTTTCAGTTGAGTTCATAACAATTCCTCTTTGGTTCCTGGAACAGTTATGCATTACTTCAATCTAAGCAACAGATTCTGGTACTTAACAGAACAGGTAGAACCTGTAAATGTGAATTCATTTGGGTTATAGGGCTGTCACATAATGAGGAATTTGCCCTTTGATGATAAAGGACAGTTTTAACCCTTTTTTTGTAACCATCTTCTTATTCTAGGCATCCAGATAAGTTTGTCACTGACAGTCTTAAAATCATTCCTCCTTTCCTCCTATATTGGATGAGCTCTTTTTCCCTGTGAAATCTACCTCTTCATTCCACTAGCAAACTCTTTCCTTCTCTTAGAAAAAAAAACAACCAAACACACATACAAAACCCTAACAAACCTGAAATAAACAAAAATAACACAAACAAAAACACATCCAAAGCATAACAACCCAAACCCACCACCACAGCCAACCTAACAAAATCCAGCCAAGCCTGCTCCCCAGTTATGTACCAGTTGTATACAGCAATATTCCACACTGGACATGTGGGAAGGCCATGGCTACGTGGCCTTTGCCCAAGAAAGAAACTATTCCAGCATTGCTGCTGTCCGTTTTTTATGCCAAAATACCACCTTGACACTTGAGCTTTGATCTTCCAGTTTTCTGATATCACCACTGACTGAGATTTTGCTGTGATAAAGGGTCAACTCTGTGTGACCACTATGTTCTCTACTGCTGAAAAAGTTCATAGTAAAATGTCAGAGTGAAGATTTCAACCAGAGGAAGTGCTGTTTAATGTGATGAAGAACAGAAATATCACTGCTGGGAAGAAGATAGCCCTAAAAGTGAGGGTTTTTTTTAAAAGGAAACAACCATAATGAATACAAATAAGCATTTATTGGAAATGAGGAGTCATAGTTGCTCTTTGTTTGGTAGGCATCTATAAAACATCAGAATGTAATAACTTTGTCGCAGAGTCATTATTGGACTTCAGATGGGAAGGTTGAGAATAATTTTGTGATATAAAAATCACAATAATTTTTAATTTTTTTCAGCACTTATATTTGGTGTAGTTTAAAGGAATTACACTAAGGAATTAAACACCATAAGTAACAGGCAAGAACATCGAAAAGGCAGGAGCAGGACTAAGAGATGAAGGAAGCTTGGAGAGAAGCCTGTACGAGGACAGTACAGGTCCTGATGGCAGTTCTGTACTCTGTGGGATAGAAACGCTGCTAAATGTGGTTGACTGGGGACGTGATAAAATTAGTGAAGGACAGAAAGTTCAGACAGGATTATTAAAGAATGCAAAAATTCTAATAGCCAGGGGAAGCAGCAGTGTTTCTCCAATTACTTCTTGGTCACTGAGCAGTATTGCCAGTCATTCTACACCAAAGGTGCGTAGATTACTTTGTCTTTGGCATTAGATTAAGTTATTAAAAGGAAGGAAAACCTCTCTATGTTAGAAACAGTAACATTCTTCTTATGACCTTCCTTCATCGATACCCCACATATCATGTATCCCACAGATTATAATTAATTTTTTTGTCGTCTTTTCATAATTTATTCTACAGTGTACAATGAGCAGCTCAAATTGTCTTCTGTAGGAGAAAGTGAGATCAGTTCATGGTCAGAAGTTGCTTATTAACTCAGCATTTCAATTTAGAAGGACTATTGCCACCAAGAGAGTATTTCTATGTGTATTCAATACTTTTTTATATGATTTGATTCTTTTTACCCCTCAAAATATTAGACTCTTCACAGTAACAAACCAACAGGCAAGGTTCCTACTCATCTACTGGATGAAAACATATGCTCTGCACTTTAAGCACAATGCACAAATAGGTGGTTGGTAAAATACAGATACCTTGCAAAATGTATTGACTTTATAAGCTGAGGGCTGATTTGGGAATGGAAGCAAAGTTTTTTAGTGTCAACTGTTACTTTTTTTTTTTTTAATGCACTAGGTGTGGTTATTTTCTTCTTGGTGCTATTGAGTGAGAATTAGTGGCAAGTAACGCAAAGTAAAATGTGTGGAACTAAGCCAGAAGTGTGTGTATACATGTCCTCTGTATGTATGTCCTCTGCTTTGTGAGCTTAACTGTTCTTGTCTTTTCTGAGAGTAAACCTGTGTATTTTTGGAGGTCTGTCCAATGCTGTTGCAGGGCAATTCAAATCAATGAATCTTCTTCCTTCCCTTCCCGAGTAATTACTGTAGAGTTTAAGTTCTGCAGTGCAAAAGAAATAACATTGTATACTCTGAAAGCGTACTATGTTTATAGAAGTATAATGTTGCAACTTTAAAGTTCTCTCTCAATGCACTTGGAATTTTCTTTTGTCATATTTTCTTACTCCTTGTGCTGGAAAATTCTGCAGTATATCTCTAAAGATTCCTACTAAGAGAGATGACATGGATATTGTTTATGATCAGGTGACAACCAGCAGTCAGCGAACACAGTGACTAATACTAGCCTAATGTTACTATGTAGTTATTGCCCTCATGGGCTGTGTTATTAGAAACAGGTTGCGACTGTGGAAGTGTTTTTGTAAAGAATGCATCAGTTGAATACTGTGAATATGTGACACAAACACATCATTAATGCTTGCAGGTAACTTATCAGTAGAGATGATAACAAATGATGAGAAATTCGCTGTCAGAAATCTGCATGATTTTGTTGCAGTTATGTGCCTGATACTGTGTTAGTTTCTTGCACTATGGCAATGCGTTCACGGGAATACTTAGGGATGAGCTTTTTTGTCTAGGTTTATGGAGCATAGAATCATAGAATAGTTAAGACCTTAAGATCATCTAACTCTTTTATTAACTCTGCATTTCTTGCATATGTCCATCTTAAGATGTAATAAAAAATTACGGAATGGCATCTTAACATCACCACCCTCACCCCCCATCTCCCGTGTTGTATTATTGGTATTTTTTCACTGTTGAGGATTCTTTATTTTAGGTCAAAGACTGTGTTACTCTTAGTCAATGGTTAGCTGGTCAATTTTTGACAGCAAAAATTATTACTTTGACCAGAGGTTAATAGTACAGAAGTATTATACATCATGTTACATTGTCCTAATAAATGAACTATATTAGACAATTAAAGGTTGTAATAATGCTTAAGTATGCTTTGGATGTAAAGCAAGTAGAATTTGGGAATTAAGCTATGTAACTATGACAGGATAGGTTTATTCTGTGTTTTACTGAGTTATTGAGAATGTCTAAGTAGATTGTCAATGTATCCTGCAGTAGACTGTAATTGCACAAAGATATTAGCCAAAGATTGGTGGTCCTGCCAATATGTCAGTGTTACTACTTACTGCAGTGAAACTCCTATGAACAAAGAGGAATTTGACCCATGTTTCTCACTTAACCAGTCTGTTATTTAAATGCGGTTAGCTGCCCTGTTGTAATAATTGCTGTTGTCCAACCATAAGAACTGCTGATGTATTTTGATCTTACAAGTCTTTAATAACTAGTTGCATGTTACTGCTCTTGGATGTAAAGCTACAGTTAACAGTTAATTTCATAGCTGCTAAAGTGAAAAAATGGCTTGCAAAAACAACTCTGAAGTTAATGGAGAAGCAGTCACTCACTTCATTTTTTAATCTCTTCATATTTGTCTGTTAATTTCAATGGAACTACACCAGTTTACTTCAGCTGAGAATATGGTTCATTGTTTTGTTTACAAGTTGAGTATGCAATCAAAATTGATGCTGCAGTACCATGTTTTGATGAGAAAACATGCCATCCACTGGAAGCTTGCATGTAATATTCCTAGAAATAGTGTAAGAATATCAAGTGTTTCTACTGTTCTATAAGAACCACATGTTTCAAAAAAGCTCTAAAATTTTGACTCTTCTTAAATGGACAAACTTCATGGTGCTTTACCTGACACTTTTGTATAGAAGTCCTTTAAAGCATACAAAAATAGAGAGGCTTTTCTTCTTCAGAACGGTGACTTTTTCAGCATACTTTGTTTCACCAGTTTTAATACAGTCTGTGCAACACTTTCTCTTACAGCTGACTCTTATAGATATTTTTTTTTCCTGCTAGTGTTTTCTTACAGCTTTTTATATTCATTGCAAAGTCTGACTTAGATTCAAATCTAGTAATTACCAAAGTCAAGAAAGCCATCAGCTGACTGTCAGTCTTACATATTTGTTTGCTGAGGCTCACTTTCAAAATGAAAAACAAATTCTTTTCCAGATGTCCTGCTTGATAGTCATTTGCAGAGAAGTAAAAATAGATGAGATGCACTGTTTAGAAATTAAAGAGCTCTGGAGTCTGGCCTGACTTTACGCAGTGCATGCACATGAGCTATCTTGAGGCAAACAGAATAACTTAAGGAATGTGACTTTTTGAATGGGTAAACTTAACAAAATCTAATTGTAACCACAATGTGATTTATTTTTTTCTTTCAACTAAAATGTTGCTGTTTAAATCCTAAACTATGATATTTGCTCTTACATCTTGCCCAGTGTGCTGTTATTCAGGGACCTGCTTAATGATGTTTTGTCAAATGGTTTTTCACAGTTTGTACTTCAAATGAAACCTGTAGCATGTACTCTTGTTTATATCTGTAGTACGTTTATTGCTAATATGTGAGCATTATGCATATTATACTCTTCTTTCTCTTGAAAGATGAAATGTATGAAAGCTAAAACTGATGCCAACTTTGACCTTTAATGGGTTAGCTGAGATGTTTGAAGTGTGCAAAGGGAGGTGATGTGGCCAAGCTTCTAGTTACTCTGTTCTTTGTCAGATGTTTTGTGTCTGGGTTTCAGTATCCATCAGAAAAATCAGAGGTCTCTTAATTACAGTCTTCCCAACTTCTTGTGGAATTGATGGTTATTATTTGCTGACATGAGTTTTGTCTTAAAAATGTTATTTTAAATTGTATGAGGAATAGATTAAAGTGGGATAATTGCAGCAACAGTCTTAAATTTGAGTTCACCATAATTCTGAGAAGACAAGTTTTTCTTGGTTTGGATTTACCTCAGTATGGACTGGAGCTGGAGTGATAAATGTGAACTCTATTATTGGGCAAGGTAATATGTTTCCTTGAAACTACATAACTTCCTATAATTTAAATTGTAAGCAGGTATTATTTCCATAGATATGACTTGGTCTAATTCTTTGTGGATTCAGCATATATGAAGACCCTGCATCTACCTGAAAAGTCACAATATAGATCAAACTTAAGACTCCTTTCTCCTTTCACGTAAACATCTGCTTAATATTCCGTCATTGTTCTTTGTTGCGTTAGTGTAGGTTGGGGGTTTTTCCAGTACTGTGAAGGATTCCAGCACACATTTTGGCTGTCAGTGAAACTGGGTAACCTAATTAACAATGAGTGGTTTTGGTTACTTGGATTATTCATATCTTCTACTTGGTGTGGAGATGTAAATATAGAAGCTTTTAAACCTAATATCTCTGTGATGAAGGGTCCGATTTAAGAAATGCTTCCATAATGGGGCCTGCATAGTTATAAAGGAACTCAGAGGTAAGAACTGTGGATGATTCTTTTTTAATAGAATCTCTTCTAATTTACTTTTTTTTTTCCTTGAAGAGAGTTAAGGTGTAATCATGCAGGCAAACTCAGAGTATGCTGGCATGTACATAAGGAACCCATTTACTGAGTCACTGCCATTTTAACAGCAGGGAGGTTGACTCCCTGAGGTGTCTCTAAAGCATTTCAGGCTCACTGAGTCAGGACTAAATAACACCCAGCTGGGTAAGAACAAACACCTGGCAGATAATCCAGCTAATAGCTGGTTTAGTTATCAGTGTCCTTTTTTACCTGCCTCCTCTTCACCCTGCCTTTCTGAATGTATGAAGCATTTCCCGCAACATCATGTTTAAAAGCTTCAATAATCCTGTAATGGTAGGTGATGGAGGTCTTTCATATGTTGATTCCTTTTTTCCTTGGTTTCAGGAAGATGATGGTTTGCATGATGAGATCTTGGTTAGAATGTCTCTTTTTGCATGCAGTTGTATTTCAGATGAGATTTCTGCTATTTGAAGGAGCATAATTCCAACAGTCAGTGTTAGCATAATTGCTTCTGGAATAGATGTCATCTCTTTCCTCAGTGAGAATACAACTATGCAAACTCAATTCTTCTGTGAGCATGCCCATTTCATAAGTACAGCTTTTCATCATAACTTTAAGGTCAGTGATACAAAGGTTATGTGAAAGTTGCAGAACATGAGTATGACCAAGGCAGACTTGTGAATATTCATATAGAACTTTATAATATATTTCTTCTGACTCACCCAAAACCCTTGCATATTGTTAAAGGCCTGCTTCCAGGAGGAAGTATTTCTACTGACCTTAATGTGAGATGGAGCATAGACAAGACTGTTAAATACCTGCTCTCGTTCCTTATTAGTTAATGCTGGTATAGTGTTTTTAAAATACACATGTAGCTACATAACTATAAAGATTTTAGTAAATGATTCTATGCTCCAAGTCAAAATCTTTCATCTTGAAAGGTAGTTGTGCTTTAAAAGAAAATAAAGTTCAGGGGAAGAATATAAACTTGTATATTTAACTGGAAGGTTCCAGAATGAAAATACTTCAACACAATTATATTACAAGAATGTCACATGAATTCAGTGAGAGCTTTTGTTGTTTCTTCCATTTTGTTTTCACTTAGCCCATTGTGTTGCTTGATTGCTTTGGAAAGTTTGATTTAACAGGCTGTGCTTCCATGCAAGATAACATACTAATTTCCATATAGCACGTTTTGTAATATAGAACAAACTTAATTAAATGTTCAAATAACTGGTGTTACAAGGTTTCTTAGCATGTTTTTATTAATCAAAGGGTGCAAGACTCTCCTTTATAGACAGTGTTTGTTTTGAAATCTTTAAAGTACTTTTTGGTCCCCTCAGAGATGAAAAAGGGTCTAAATATGCTGTGGTATAGTATACATAAGGGAATTTTAAGGTAACAACATTGGGTCACAGACTAGTCAAGGTAAAAATGACTTGCTTTATTGTTTCTTTCAAAGTTCTTCAAAAACCTTGAATGTTGTTTGTGTCCAACTTGCTAGCCTATAGTTATTGGACTTATCCATCTGTGTGACTGTAATTATAAGCAGTATATTCACTACCCTTCAGGTATCTGACCAGTCCTGAATGCAAATTAAGACTGCCTTAATTTCTAAACCTGCCTTTGCAATTAGGGTGTCCTTGCTTCCTTGCCAGGGATACTGACCATTTAGCTTATGATCAGCAGTTTTTTCTGTTGAAAGTTGTCTGAAGCGTGTATCCTGTTTTTTGGGTTTACCTGCAGCCCTAATTCTGTTACTTGCCAAGTTTTGAGTTAGTATGCAGTCTTCCTGCAGTCCTGGCATAGTTCTCTGAGTAATACAGCTCTACCTTTTCAGTATATTTGATATCTTGCTGCATCAGGGTCCAATGGGGTATTGTCAACTTCAGCAGTTTGATCTTCAGTGTTACTATTGAGCACTCAATTCTTAGCTTAACCAATTGCTTAATTAGTTGAATATTCTTAAATGAAGAGTTTGCAGCTACAAACTATTCAGTGTACCTTTATTTAAGAAAATTGGCTTAACTGTTTTCAGCCTGTCTTATTAAAATTTATTAAGGCAGAAAATCTGTCAAGATTCAGTCTCGATCAAATCAGTGTAGTTAATGCTCAGGTTAGGCTATTTCTCTGTTCTGTTGTGTTAAAATACTGCATGCAGTTCTTGAATTTGGTGCCTGGCAGTGCAGAAAGTAGCTTTGAGCAGAGCACAGGCAAAGGCACACAGCATTTGAAGGGAAGGATTACCTCGCTGTCGTTCTGTACAAATACACTCTGGGAAATGAGAAATAGGTTCCAAGAGACATGATCAAACCATATTGTTCTGCTGGTAGAAAGGAGATGGCAGTAGGAAAGATCAGATGGTGGGTGTATGGTAAAAGGGATCACATGACATTTGACAGAGTGAAAGACATATGTTGTAGACTCATGGAAACAGAGAGAAGAAAAAGCAGTCAAAAATCTTTGTATGCATCTAATACGCTAGCAGCCAGTGATGATGGTGTTGAAATACCTCATACACCTGTGTAAGTTTTCTGTTGTAGCTTATACTAGTTCCCCATTAGAAGCAGGGCTCTTTTCATCTTTGGCACTTTTCAGTCCTTCAGTCCCAACAGGTATTTTCCTACCTGGCATCTTTATAGCTGTGCTCAAGGCTAATTCTGTTCTTGTCTAATGTTTATTGGTTATGTCTTAGCTCCTCAGAAATATTTAGGTGGGTTTTGTAGCTGGGTTCTCTTTCATCTCTTTCTTCAAATACATTTCAATAAGAGGTTTTGTACAGTTGTGGGTTTTTTTCACATTGAAATCTGTCTTTAAATTCAAATCCTCCACAGCCTTTCTCTGTAACAGTTAATTAATGCAGGAGAGAACAAATGCGTCTCTGTGGCAAACTCTGAAATGTGATAGGCAATCCCCTGGAAAAATGTCTTATTAGTGCTTTTGGAATAAAATGTTGCCTTTACTGTGACAGAACGGTGAACTTAGAATTGTAAGCGGAAACCAACTGAGTTCTCAAGACTTGAATTTAATTTCTTAACTCATGTTGATAAAGGAAGCAGAACCGGGTTTTCTGGGAGCAGCTACAAGCCATTATTAGTAAAAGGGCATAAAAGAGGTAGCCTGCAGGAAGTAAGGCTGATAGGGCAAGTGACTTTGATTCCCAGGATCATGGGGAGTCTAATTGGGTAGTCTGGGGAAATCAGGCCAATAGTTATGCCTGTGATCATCTATAGCTAATCTGCAGAAGCTGTGATGCTTTGGAGTTAGAATATTTTGCTCTGTTGATATTAAAGTAAAAAGATAGCTTTTGTAGCAGGGAGTCTGGGATGGCTGATTAGCTGTTATAGGACATTGTGCCTTGCCCTGGCTGTACTCCAAGTCATATTATAATGATACCAGTATATTAGGAGCTATGAGCCTCAGTGTTGCAGAATCTGAGTTGAAGCCTCTCAGACAATTCCGCAAACAAGGTGACCTTTTCTTAAACAGCTAATCTTAACACAACTTACTTAGCATCTGCTGTGGCTGGTGGGTCATGCATGTGAACACTGGCTTATGTGTTGTAACTTCTTACTCATGCAAGCATACTTGGATTACTTTAGGTCAGTAAAGGAGCTGAGGTAGCAGAAATCTATTTATGTCCAGCAAGTGCATGCCTTGAACTTTCATGAGTGGTACAAACCAAAGGTATTTGTGCTTCTGGAAAACTAATAGTTAAATATTTCACCAGTTAGTAGTGCTCTACCTGGATTTTACTTTCAAGTAAGGAGCTGGTGCACTGACTATAGGCCATGATTCATTCTGTGTTGTGACTGTGTTTATGAATTAGTCATGTTTACAAATGTGATACTAAGTTGCTGTGCTCCAGGAACAGACAGAGAAGGATGGTGAAGAGGTGCGCAGCTCTTTGCCTGATACACCTGCAGAAAAACTAGAGGCAGGCTCTGACAATATTCATGGATTAGGGTTTCTGTGTTGTGTGGGGGTTTTTTTGTTTGTTTGGTTTTTTTTGGCTTCCCAAATGCTGTGCCAGAGGATGTCTTGTCATAATCAATAGCATTGTGTTGTGACTAGGTGATGGTTAGAAGAAACAGAGGCAGTTCTCTGCTGATACATTTGCTTTGCAGAGGAGTTTAAAATGGTGTAAATGACCTACCAGTTACAGGATGATTTTATATCATCATGTCCTCTTTGAGTTTTGCTATGTTAATGTGTTACTAACATATTTTTTGTTTTGCTTGATATTTGAGAGAAGTTGTATTTTTGTGTTTTGCCACAAAGGGTTGTATTGCTTTATAATGAGATGAAAAATTAAGATTAAGAATTTAAATTTGCAATTCCTTCATAATGAAGAACATGAGTTTGTACTGGTTTAGTTAAGTATGACTTTTCAAGGAGATAATGAACCAGGAATGCCTGTTCTGCAGTGGGGTAGAAACCCATGCAGATGGCTCCCATGTCATCCTCCATTATTACTAACCACATGGCGACTGAAAATTTCCCTCTCTCCTTGCACTTTTGTGATCTTAAATCAAAGTCTGTTTCCAGCTGTGTTACGTAGTACTTTGCTTTATCCAGATATAATGAATCAGGCTTATTCATTGCCCTTATTCTTTATCTTGAGCAGTTTCAGTTTTAGCCAGTAGCAGAATTATTGCTTGTATACTGGTAGCTCTGTTGTTGTTTTGCCCTTGAGTTTTGTTCCCCCCCCCTTCAAAAAAATAACAAAACAAAAAACCCACAAAAAAACCCCCAAACAACAAACCAAACCCACCCCCCAAAAAAACCCAACAACCCACCCAACACAATATTTTGAACTAAGTTTCATTTTGAAGCTTTAGAGTATTTCCACAGGCTCTCTGAAGATCTCTTGTAAGATGTTTATTTTGCAGACTGACTAGCTTACAAAATCAAAACTAAGGGCTGGGTTTTGGGATCTATCTCTGCATGGATATTCAGGAGGGTTCATGAAAATTCTTCGGGGCACTGTTATAGCTGTTCCATAAGCACAGAGACCAGTATGCTGTAGCTTTCAATATATTTCAGTCTTTTCAGAGTCACAAAAGATATTTAAGTGCTCAGATACCACTCGTGGTCTGAATGTGACCGATATGCCTTTGGAGAAGCTAGTTAAGTTGCCAGCAGGTGTCCTGGGAAACTTGTTCCACTGTAATTGAACATAAGCCCTCCTAGACACTCCCTTTACCCTGCAGTGTCCATTCAGGAGCTGAAATTAGCTCTATTTTGTGGCTTAATTTCCTGCAGATCTTTCTAATTTTGGGGCTTTCTCATATCAAAGCATTGATAAATTAGATTTTTAATACAAAAACATGTTGTGTACAGTAGACTGTGAATTAATAATTTTTTTCAATTTTTTTTTCATTTTTGCAATTGAAGGCAGCTTGACACTGCTGCTGATGAGTCCTAAGAAGCAGCTAAGGATTAAAATTTCAGAGAAACTGATTCCTGTCTCTGAACATGAGACTCAAGGCATACTTCCACACCAGTGTGTGGTATGGTCTGCTAAATATTTGGAGTTTTTTTTGTTATTTTCCCTATCAACAAGGGATGCAAGGGGCCCTCTGTAGTGATCCTGTAGCAAGAGGCCCTGGGATCTATCTGGGCCTGTGTTGGCCTGAGGCGGTTGGTGCTTGTTTTTCTGCGTCCAGTGGCCTTGTGCCGGTGACTTCCTTGTCACAGCCTCAGGGTTTTTGTGCGTGAGATCACTGTTGGTTGAGACTGCAGGAAGCGTGTGGGCACCAGCCTGGCTGTGGTGGGGATCCAGTGGGCAGGAAGCAGAGTGCCATAAGAATGTGTGAAAACAACCAGTATATAGCCAAGCCAGAGCAAGAAGATGCCTTCCTCACTGGTGCTGCCTTAGGAAATCAGAAATGATCATCAGTAGACAAAGGCAGGGGGATGATGAGCCTACTAAGATGTCTTTGCATAACACTTTTACTTGTAAAAGCTATAAGATTTTTCTCATTAAATAACACAGTATTTCAGCTGATTAATCACCTAATAATTTTCTAGTTTCTAATAGAGGAGATTCTTGCATATTTCTCCCTTTTTTCTTCGATGAGATAACTTGACACAACTCAACTTTTTCAGATAACTGTTAGCTTTCAGTAAAAGCTATCAGAGAAGTAAGTTCTACATTGTCTATTCAGGCTTTGTTGTAAAATACGTTTACACAATGCAGAACTTTTCATCATTCATGAAAACTTTTTATAATTATATACTTGTATTCTGAAATATTTATTATTTCATGTATAATCATGGACATATAGACTTGAGGGAAACATGTTAGCATTTTTGTTGAACTAAATCTTTCTTAACCCCAAACCACAAATGAGTTCTTGAGGGATTTAAAGATTTGGATTATCAGAATACAAAAGAAGGAAAGACAGGGTGGCAAATACTGAGGATAATAACAAAGAACTGCCATTTTAGCTTTTTAATCCAAGTCTAGTTTTAAGTGCTTTATACATCCTGCTGTGAGATAGATACTGCTAGTGGATAACAGTAAGCATATTTAAGGAAAGACCCACAAACTATTCCTGTCTATTTAAACATTTAAAAGTGTCTGCATTTTTAAGTATTAGCATAAGAACTTTGAGTCTGCTGCAGTCACAGATTACAAAACAAACTGTAGCCTTGAAATGTGGCTTCACATTGTATGGATGAATCCTTTAACCAAAAGTTTGATACCTTTGCAGAACAGAGGCCTTCTAGCTTTGAGCAGGAAGTCTAAATGGGCTGGTAGACATCGTGGCATCCCAGTTGTGTATGTGTGCATGGACAGAACAGCTCCGCACAGACCACACAATACTGAAGAGTGCTTTTTGGAAAGCATTCATTACTGAGCATGTTGATCTAGTGATCTGCTCATGCAGCATATCCCTTGCATTCAAAAAATGTTGGCCTACCTTTTTTGTGCAAAGCACGCTTCAAGCGAGTATGCATCCAGGAATTACTGATCTGCAAAATATGTGTGAAGTTGATTTACGTGGTCATGCACAAATCTGAAAACAGATTTGTTCCGTGTTCGTACCTAATCTATGCAGTCAATCTACGTGCATCAACCTGTGGATAGAAAAAAAATGGGAGCATCAGCAATACTCAAATAATGCTCTGCTCACCTATTCTCTGTGAGAAGTTCAACACCAATTTGAAAATACAACTTAAGTTGTTATTGAACACAGTTTACTGTCAGAGTGCACTGAAGCATAGTCATAACTCTTCAAGAAGTAGATAAGAACTTGCTTCTATGGTAGCTAACATTTGCCATCTTTCAAGAAACATGCAAGTTGGTGAGTGAGATTTGCTAGCAGAAATTGCCAATAGACTGAAACAATGTCAGAATTCCATGCCTATGAGCAGTCATTGTGTAACAGCCCTCTTTGGTTGCTGCTTCACTTCTGGCCTCTCAGTTCACAGTACAGAGATGGTCCTGGCTACTGTTTTACACTATTGATATTTCTTTGTACCTTCCTGCAAGTATGAATATTATTTGGGAAGTCTGGTGCCATACACAGACATGTGGCAAAATTGTCAAGCCACTGATTATTCTTTGTTTCTTTTTACTTCAAAATCACTGCTTCAGAAGTGAAATCTAGCTTTACTTGTAAGCAATCTCTAGTGATTATTAAATGTTGTTTCAAAAGATTATGAATCTTTTAACTGTGTTTTAGTGGATAACAGTGGAACAAACAATGTCATATGCTCCTACTCTCTTTATCTTAGTATATTTGCTCCATAGCTCAAAGTTAAAAAGATACTGCAGGACAGCTGACACCAGTGCTGTGAGAGTTTTGTGTAGTAGTTGCAGAGGGTTCAATAAACTCCCCTGTGAGACTTGCCAATGAGGAGGGTAAGGCTCTGTCTTGGTGTCATAATACGGTCCCAAATGGGGCTTTCTGCAGTGCTAAACCTCTTCAATTCATGTATTAGTAAATATCACAAATCAATTTGTGAAACCAACATTTCTATGAGTTTGTTATCTAAAAACATATAATTGTATTATTAGCTGTGTGCACTTAAGCATATGCTCGATCTTACTCCAATTTGGAAAGCTTTGAGGTGACTGTCTTCCTACTCCCAAGTGAATAGCAGATGTCCTGGTGCATTTTACGTTCCTGTTCATGTTTTTCTTTCTATTTTTAGTTCGGATGAATGCATGTCAGTTCTTCATTAGTTCCATAGCTTTCTCTAACTAAAGATGAGCAAGAAGCCTATGTTACTAGCATCTAAGGAAAAGATGTGAATGAGAATTAGTACTTCTTATGTTTGCATCTATGCAGGCTGGACTACTGTGCTGACAGGAACCTCATGAAGTTGAACAAGTGCAGAGTCCTGCACTTGGGAAGGAACTATCCCATGCATCAATATATGCTGGCGGCAACACAGCTGGCAAGCAGTTTGGCAGAAAAGGACTTGGGGGAATGTAGTAGATGCCAAGTTGAATGTGAGACAGCGTGTGTGCTTGCTGCAGAGAAGGTGAACTCTGTCCTGGGCTGTATTATGCAGAGCATTGCCAGCATGTCAAGAAAGGGTGATCCTTCCCCTCTGCTCAGCACTGGTGAGGCCACATTTGGAGCACTGTGTCCTGCTCTGGGATCTTGAGTACAAGAGAGATATGGAGGTACTGGAGATCCCAGCAAAGGGCCACAAAGATGATTAAGGGACTGGAGCACCTCAGATATAAGGAAGGGCTGGTGAGAATTGGGACTATTGAGTTAGAAAAGAGATGGCCTGAGGGGAAAATTACCAATGTATATAAATACCTGAAGGGAGGGTATAAAGAAGATGGTGACGGAGCATTTGATCAGGATGCCCAAGAGAGTTCACTGAGTCTCCAGTTTTGAAGATACTCAAAAGAACATTTGGACATGCTCATGGACAGCCTTCTGTAGGAGGCTATTGGATAGGCAGTTGGACCAGATGACCTTCTGGGGGTTCATCCCAACCTCAGCCATTATATGCTTTTTTTTTTTTATATATATTAAGACTGTTGAACAAGAAGTGATGGGCAAAGTTTTCCACTTTAATTTCTGGAAATAAGTAACTGTTTTGCTAAATGTTATAGGCAAACATTATTCAACATTTAAAATGAATGCTGATGGTGACTTTCTGTAAGAACTATTAATGCTTAGCATGAGTATCTTGTTAACGTTCTGTGTAATATATTTTAGCTTTCAAACAAATTCTATATGTGCTGCAAATACATGACTTTCTTGGATATGTTTGTTAGTGTCTGAACCTCCAGATGACAGCAATGATTCCAAGTTCCTCACGGCCAGTTATGCAAGTATTATTAGGTGTGATCAGTAATAAATGCCCTTAATGTATGCACCTAAGCTAGAAAAACTGGGGAAAAAAAAAAAAAGAGATTATGCATACCATTCCTGCTTCTATCTGAGGAGCGACTTCTGCAGCTTCTATATATTTATATAAATACATGACAGATTTAGTTTAACTAAATTGATAATGTTGACTGCAGCACTGGGGATTCTCCACAGAATGCAAGATTCTGACAAAATACTTGGACAGTCTGTAGTTGAAGTTGTTTTGATTAAACTGCTCTCAGGAGTTCAAGTGGCAGAAATAGTAAACATCAACTCTTATATTAAGAGTATATATGCTGTAGTAACACCTCCTTCTCTAGATCATGTGTGTTTGTGTTTCCAGTCACCTTAAATTCTGGAGTGGGTTATCTGACAGTTTAACTTGAAACAGCTCAAAAAAAACCCAAACTATTGGAGCATAGAAACTGCAAAAAAGACAAAATTTGTACACAAAGTACAGGAAAGGGTTAGGAGTCAAACTCTGTAATGAGCTGGAACCTGTGAGGAAATCCCTATGTTAATTCTCATCCCAGTTATCTTCTGTTTGCCATCATTCCATCCCAACATGCCCAGTCGGTTGCCAGCACCTGTGATAAATGCTTGGAGCAATGTAGAGATATTCCATCCACTCCAGCCAATGAACCAGCTTCATTTGGAGCTTGGCTCAGATGCCTCTATACAAATGCCCGTAGCATGGGAAACAAACAAGAGGAATTAGAGATGTGTGCACGTCTACGGGGGTATGATAAAATAGGCATCACAGAAACATGGTGGGATGGCTTCTATGACTGAAGTGCTGAAATGGAAAGATACAGGCTCTTTAGAAAAGACAGGCCTGGTAGGCGGGGAGGGGGAGTTGCCATTTATGTTAGGGATAGGCTGGAGAGTATGGAACTCTGTCTGGGGGCAGGTGAGCA